>JRHT02000172.1:26227-84331 GCA_011800875.2 Suillus brevipes Sb2 | reverse complement strand
ACATGCGCTCGCATATCGGTCTGCATATTCTTCGCGCCTTGAGGAACACACCCGGGAATGTCCTAATTGATATGGTGGAACCAGTATGTTTATTTTCATGATTAATAGTACCATACTGATGTATCTACTGTGTAGGTTGGTGAATGTTACCCTTGTGGCTTCTGCGGTCGCTCCGGCAGGCCTGAATGCGCCATCACCATTAAAGTGCCTGCTAATGGTGCGCCTAGCTGGGAGACCAAGTGCATGTATCAATATGCGTTCAGGTATGGATATGCGGACGCTGGATCAAAACACAAACCATGTCGCAATGTTCCGCTCAAATGCGAACTCTGCCATCCAATCCTCCCCCCCGAACCTGGAAGAACTGTGCGGAGGACTCCACTCGTCGCAGTCGACGCCGTTTGGTGCTATAACTTGCCTGAGCACATCGTCAAGGAACACGAAGTGTATTCCGTACCTGGACTCAAGTCGACTGGGATTCCGTTACCCACAGGTGTCCTGAAGGCCATAAGACTTAGCGATCTTGAAGAGATAGCCGCCCAGATATCAGCGGAACATAAGCAGCCTGTCGCTTCTGATGGTTCAGAGAAGGAGAATGCAATTGGAACGAGTTCCAAAGGCAAGTGGTGCGCTCTTCAGCCTGCTTCGAGTCTGCCTTCCAAACGAGTGTGTACTGTCATGAAACCGCTGCAGATGGCCCCTACTACTTTAGTTGTTTGAGTCTTTGTCCCTTTGCTCTCATACATTGCTTTACCTTGGTACTCGTTTTCATACATGTTTTTTCTCTTGCTACAGTCACCCCACGGAATGGATAGGTCATTGTTATGTTTTGCGCTTGCTACTTTGCTCTGTATTCACGTAGTTCTCTCGCAATTGTCTCGCACAAGTCTCGCACATATGTTTGATCAAGCTCTTAAAATTGATCGATTACGCTTCTAAATATGGTTAAATTAAGTGACCATAACGCTGTCACGGGGGTAGGGGACCTATTTGACGCTTTAGGAGGTGTATGTCAAAAACTTCTCGATCGCACTCCTCTTGTGAGGGTACAGAGGGAGTGTAACAGATAAGGATGGATAAGGACAAGGCATCAAGCCAATGTCTGGACAGAGGAGATGTTGGAGGATGGAGGATGACTATCCAGACACGGTGTGAGATAGTCTAGGATGGATAGAGGAAGTATCGGAGGACATAGGATAAGCAGAGGATACCAGATGACTATCAGACAAAGTCTGAAATAGTCTAGGATAAGTGAAGGACAAGGAATAACTATCGGACAAGGTCCAAAATAGTCAAGGACAAGGAAAGGATGGGAAATAGGGTCCGGAGTACAGGATATGACACATTCCCAGGTACTGAGAATCAGAACCAAGTACTGAGTAACGACATAACCAATTGACAAGAAAAACTACCAATACGAGTGACTCACCTTGGCTTGGACTACAACTTTTGTTAAAGAACTTAAACATAATAATAACTTTCATTTTTCATTATCGCCGATGTTTCAGATTTCTTTAGCTTATATCTCGGTCAAATGATAACTGATGGACAAGAAAAGACTACCAATACACTCCCCTAGACTCGGACTACAACCTTCGGTAAGGAAGTTAAACATAATAACAACTTTCATTTTTCATTATCATTTGCCTATATTGACCACCGAGTCTCAAGTACCGACCACCGATCACCGAGTACCGAGTACCGAGTACTGAGTACCGACAAATACAATTCACAAGTTATTTGAACCCTACACCAATGGATAATACATACAAATACAATTCATGTCCATTTGAAGTACTGGGTTTTGGGTTTGACACTTGACACTTGGTGATTTGTGTAATGAGTGAAAAATGGATATGTTGTGTACATATTTTCGGGTCTCGGGCTTCAGGTCTCGGCCCTCGGCACTTGGAACTCAAAGATTTGTGTAATATAAATGAAAAATCAACATGTTGCACACCTGGTTTCAAGTTTCGGGTTTCAGCACTTGAAACTCGGTGATTTGTGCAGTGAGTGAAAAATGGACATGTTGTGTACATATTTTCGGGTATCAGGCATTGGGTTTCGGCACTTGGCACTCGGAACTCGATGATCTGTGTAATGTAAATGAACAATGAACATGTTGCACGCCGGGTTTCGAGTTTTGGGTTTCTGCACTTGAAAGTCAGTGATTTGTGCAACAAGTGAAAAATGGACATGTTGCATACATATTTTTGGGTCTCAGGCTTTGGGTTTCGGAACTCGGAACTCAGAACTCGATGACTTGTGTAATATAATTGTACAATGGACATGATGCACACTGGTTTTCGAGTTTCGGCACTTGAAACTCGGTGATATGTGCAATGAGGAGTAAGAAATGGACATGTTCCATACATATCTTCGGGCTTCTGGCTTCGGCACTCGGCACTCAGAACTCAATGATATCACATATTTGTTTGCTGGGACCTGAGTCTCGGAACTCAGAACTTGGTGTCTTGTAGGGCAACACTCACCTGTGTCCACCTGTCTATATTATATACATACCACCCTTGACCCACCATCTAATATAATATATTGTATAATCCGGGTCTCGGAACTCAGTACACTTACCTCTGCTCCATCATGTCTACAATTATCATACACCAGGGCCCACCCATCTATATTATATACCACCCTCGGCCCACCTGTCTAATGTGATATACTGTATAACACCCTCGGCCCACTCGTGTTTGTGATAACAAGTACCCTTGCCATACCCGTCTATCTGATACACATCTACCTAGGTATACCCATCTACATTATATCCAACTATCTCGGCCCATCCATCTATACAATATTCATGTCCATCGGCCCACTCATCTACTCTACATATCCCCTATATGGGCCCACCCGCCTCCATCGGGAATAATATTCTTCCCGGCCCATCCGTCATAGTCGAGGATATTTCTACCATGGGCCCATGGTCCGCTGGCCCGTATCATACGGGATATTATGCATGTCCATTCACTCGTATAATACGGAGATAGGTCACTGTAATATGTGCTTCCTCAGTTATGTAGCTTTTGTAGTTTTGCAGCTTCACAGCTCACTACTTAGCTCCTGATACACAGTCTTTTCTTTTGGTTTGGAGTGATCTCTTAGCTTCCTACACACACACACACACTCTCTCTCTCTCTCTCTTTTAAGCTTTGGTAGAGTCATTCAAGTCCTTTGGGCTCATTCTGCCCACCTGCTTCCTTTGCTGCCCATTTCCTCTTGGTGTAGTTTGTTGTTCTACAGCGGTAAAGCGGTAAATCCGGTAGTGGTGTGGGAAACCAGTAAGTCAAAGGACACACAGTACTTAGAGCTGTCAAGTACCGTCGGTCAAAAGATGGAAAGTCAAAGGGTCTGATATTCGCAAGTTGAGACTACTAAGTGAAACTACCGCTACTGAGGTCCGGGGATGACAGCTAAAGAGGAACTAACTATCAAGTATTTTCAGCGGGTCATATATAATGCTGCATGAATCACCAGGATGTACAGGCAAAGGTAGTAGCAAGTGTAAGAGCACGGGGATACTCATATGTAAAATGCCTACCGGTATGCGCGCGGTGGCATGTAATATCTACTATAGGCGATCAGCAATAGGAAATACTAAGGAAAACACACCAATGGAGTTAGACGGCAATAGACAGGACATGGGAGGACGAGGCATGCAGTTCAGTAAGTTAAGGCCCAGTCGGTAACTGCACGGGAATGCGGCTTATGCTGAACAAGGCATATGGGACCAAGGGAGTGGTAACACATAGACATATAGGGAAATATGATGATATAAGCCTAGTGTATGCTTGATTGTCACACCGGGCCTGGTGGCACAGGGAAAACATTAATGCAGTTCATCATAAGGTTTCTTGCTCCTACCGGCTCTGCAGCATTGCTTATTGATGGTACAATTCACAAAGGTCTCAGAATCAAAATCAGGGCAATGAACAAGGCCAAAGGGAATCATGTGTTGGGAGAGAGCATGGAAGATTATTCTGTGATTGTCAGTAATCAAAGTAAGACTCAGCTCCGTGAAGAGTGGAAAAACGTTGTATTCTTATTGGTTGATGAGGCCTCCCTGTTAAGTTTGCAATTGTTTGCGCAACTTGATCATGCTCTGCGGATTATATGCTAATGTTAAGACTATGCTCAACGGGTGATCCGGAGGGGCTTGGCTTCAGCTCGTGCTCTGCGCCCTTTACCCGAGTACGTGCCCCTAATTTACAAAGGGTGAATAATGTTGGTCGAAGGTGTACGAGTCGTCCGGACGAGAGATATACGAAGTCTGGAACTATATAGGGGTCACCCGAAGGTGGGACGGAGGAGTTTAGCCTTAGGGATATAATCCCGAGGCTCAGAGGTGGAGGACGAGACTAGGCCAAAGGTCCAAAGGACAAGAGGAAAGGACAAGTCTAAGATGATATTCGAACTGAAGAAATACTACGGGTTACAGAGGGTTTATATACTGTAGTACTTCTGATGGGTATCCGGCCGAAGCGCAGCCCCCGGAAGCTAATGCTATGTACTAGAGAGACTAACTCGAAAGAATAAACTGCGGATGATCGAGAGTGGAGCCGGATATCAAATAGAACAAAGGGAACGAGTTAAATGAATAGACTAACGGAAAGGATCAGAATGGAGTCGGATATTAACTGTCAAGAAGGTCCAGGCACATAGGGGTAGAATAGAAGCACATACTAATGGGGACTCAAGGAAATGAAGTCTAGGCCGGCACAGATTATCTGGCCTGGACGAGTCAGGTTCAGGAACGGAATATGACAGCTAAGCAAACTGAGTAGTTGTTGGGAAACAATACTGGCATTGTAAGTACCTAAGCAAACTGTAGGTAGTTACATCAGTGAATGAATACGAGATGCGGAAATCATACACACCTCAGTAGTTGTTGGGAAACAATACTGAGGTGGTCTCGAGGGCACGTCTAAGTAAAATACGGACTGTAACGTGCTTACTAACAGATGGAGGATCGCTGGAGGATTGACGTCCGGTAGAGTTCGTATGGGCAAGAAGGCAAGAAGTTAATGTAGTGTATGGCATCAAAGGTGAAAAGAGATAAGGTGCAAGAATGGATATGGTAGTGCCAATACGGATAGCAAAAGAAGAGCCCGACCTGTGGATTGTGGGCATTGCACTGATTTTGTCCAGTGATTTTTACCAGTACCCACCTGTGGCTGGAAGTGCATTGTACACTCCTATCTCACGCTATGCTGGACAAACTGACGAGGAGGTACTAAAGCGATTGGGTTGCCTGGCATGGAAAACCATCAACACTGTGGTCAGCCTGACTGAGCAACAAAACATGAAAACAGACTCTGCTTATGGTAAAGCTGTAAGTCGTTTAAGAGTAAGAGAATGTACATATGATGATGTGGAAATATTCAACTCTTGGTGTCACATGGGCCTATGATGGTCAAAAGAGCGGAGGAAAGCCAGTCCGTGTGGCATGAGCTTCTCATTCACCTCCAGAAGGTGGATGTTGATATGTTTACAGTTTGCAGACCCCAAACTAGCTTCCAGCCACAAACATTTCTTGGTTTGCACTGGTAAGCCACCCTGCTGTATATGTTTGTCCGATGTCACTGAGCTCATCAGCTTCAAGTGAATTCTGTTTGATTGATCATGTCACACCATAGACATCACAATCGAACTCACTGGAGCTTTGATTGTCACCACAACACTTTACAGGACACTTTGTCTCACCTTGATCCCACCTTGCCTCAGTATGGACGAGTTGTACAGACACAACAAAGCCAACTGAATACTCTGATTCCAGTTTCCAATCTGTTGCTCACTTCAATTGTTTCGGGAAACAATGTTAGACGTCGCAAACTATTGCCTAAGGTGTATTGAGATTAATCGTTCAGTAGCAAGCCTGCTATCTCATCCATTTAACATGACATGTGTTTGTGCACCATTGAAGTGGTTGCTATTGTTCATCAAGTACGTCCATTCGATGTTTCAATGGCTATTTATTGACCTCACTGTCCATAAGAACACTGTTGAACTTCCAGACAACTCATGTGAGATTTGTGACTGTATGTGAAACACGCGATGTAGAGACTCATATTTGACTAGGCTTGTAGATACTGTTTGTTACCTTTCTTATGTTCGCATTTTTGGTGCTTACATAATCATGCAATTCTTCACCTGCTACCACTCTGAGTCCCTAGGAGTGATTTGTGATATTTTCTCTCTCTGAGTTCTGAGCCTGGACCAGAAACCCTTTAGGGTCGGACATTGTCTATGCAGACATAGCAGCTAGGCAGTCAGACCCAACAGTAGTCAGCTGCACCCTCAGCTGACTTGTTGAACCTTCAGCGAACTTGAACATGAAAACAATGTTTGAAATTTGAAATCCTATGATGCCGCAGACTCCTGTGAGTATGTATTTTTTTCAGCTTGGATCTCACTGACATGATCTCAGATCATGAGTCTCCATTGCGAGGTATTCACCCCTAAAAGAATTTTTTTTGTGGCTTGATTAACTCCTCATGGGACAAGTTGTTTACCAGCTGCATCCTCAAGTCATCCTAAGATCCTTGTACCTGTTGTGATTACCAGCCTTATGATCTCAATAATGGCAGAAGAGGACATCACCTTCAGCATTGACAGCTTTGTGAACACACTCGCAACTTACACATGTCCCAGCCAAGATGACAGGGTGACATCCAGCCTTCATGGTTGGGAAGTTGTAGGTCAACGAGCGCTGGCGAGGAGCAGACAAGTACCAGTCCCAGTTTTCATGTGCATCGCACTTGTCCATTGAGACTTTTCAAACTCATTCCTGCAGGTATGGCGCTTTAACGGCGATAGGAGAACAGGAGAGATTACCTGACAGAGAACATGTCACTTGCGATGTAGAGATCACAAAAAGTGTTGGCTCACGAGATGATGACACTAAAGCAAGCTCCTTCAAATGCCACTATGTTTGTCTTATTCTCTTGCTAGCAAGATATGTTGACAATTATTCATGTCATTGGCAGCGTCAACATCTTTTGGTTGGTTGTGAATCCAAATCATTTTGGGCAGTCCATGGAGAATTTATTTATCTTATCTGGTTTGTTTGGCAATGGACTGTGTGGGTTTCGTATAAGTGACAATGGAGAGCCCATCATTTGTGCGTGTATTGGTGCCTACATGGTCATTTGTCTCATACACAGCAGATGTCCATTTGCCATCTACACAACAGGACCAACAACATAACTTAACCGTCCGACAGATGGTCTGGGAGTTTAATATGGCAACATGGTCGGTATGTTAACCTCTACCATGCTCTGCATGTTGCTGATGCACTCACACAAGAATGCCATTGACGTATTTGAGATCAGAGAGACAATGATGGCTCACCGACCTCCCTGTGTTCATTGAATGGCCTCATGTTCTGCTTTCATACAGAGGTCCACAGTTCGTTCCATGGTCTTTATGTATATTGTGTTGCAGTGAACAGATGACAAAATCCATCATATGTATGCCTTGCTCTTCGCACACAGAGAGTTTATTTTATGACAGGGATAAATTGATTGTGTATAGTCTGCCTGGGCACAATCAAATGTCAAACCGGCAGATAACACCACCCCTGGCCATTGCTTGTGCATTTATCAGTCACACTCTTAAAGCTGTTTGGTCAAGCACATCCTCCCTCCAGCAAGCAATCAAACTTTACCAGTCCCTTTGAGCATACAAACAGTTCGGACTACACTATGGACAATCCAGCAACAGAATGTATGCTGTTTTCTCTATTTATGTATGGAATCACTCACTGTAGTGGGGACTGTCTGGCGAGGGCCGGGGAGACGAGAGCAGCAGGAGGATGCAGTCAGGGAGAGATAGAGGTTAGAAGAGCAAGAACACGGCCAGCAGATTCCGGGGTCCTAGACTCGGAGTCCATAAGCATATAGTATACACGCATGTACCACAGACACATACACACCACGACGACACCGTCTTTACCCTCTTCCGAGTGCAAGGCTGGCTTGGACATATGGTGATGAGAGTGGGGAAGTGACCCACGAGATCAAGCAAGAATCAGGAACAGGTCAGATCTCACTTGAAGACTGCGCACGGCTGCGGCACCTACAGCGGAGAGACACAATATTGTCGATTCCTCCTTCCTCTCCAATGAATCCTTTGGAAGCAGGATTAGCAACACCAAGAAGACGCAACATTTCTCTTCCACTACCCCGTTACACTGAGCACGAACCAATGGAAGAATCCGGAGTCGCATATCGCCTCCACCCAGCATGTTTCACACCAGTAGACAACAACCTCTCCTCAGATTCTACTGAGACATCGTTGTCGTCAGATACACCTACCAGATCAACGAGTCAGGTAAAGGCAATGACAGCCCCTGCACCTCGCAAACCACCCCCTTTAGCGACATCAAAATCAACCAAACCTCGCTCAGCCACACTGCGGTCAACCAACATGCCAGAAACTGTGAAGTCAGTGCCGCTCTTCTACGGCAACTATGGCGAGAATGAGAATCTGTCAGCGTGGTTCGCTCAGTTCGAACTATCACTCCCCATATCCTGGACGGACACACAACGCATCCAATGGTTTGGTATGCAACTAACACCAGGATAAGTCGCAGAAGAGTGGTACCATAACTTAACATCCTTACATCTCAGCTCCTTCGCTAACCTCAAGCACGAGTTCTTCAAATGTTGGCCACCTCCAAAACACCCTAAGCTCACGCGAGCGCAACAGAAGGAACATATTATGGCGCAGGTGTTGAAAGAGGATGAAATCGGTATATGGACATAAGAAGGAAGGACAGGCAACTACGCCCATGTAACCTGGGCGCTGATTATGTCGCGGTTGGCACTATGTATGGGTGATGTAGATGGCACAATGATTGAGTACGTGTTGGAGGGCATCCCAGACTTGTTGAAAGACCACCTCAAGTGCATCTACAACTCATGGGACGAGTTTGTAGAGGACATTCAGGACGTGCTGAATGTCAAACTCAAACGAGGACACGAGAACCTAGACAAGGAACGGGCGAGGGACGCAGAAATTTCCAAACTCAAGATACAAAGCACAGCACTCTCTTCATCGGCTCGACAGCAATTCATATACCATGCATCCACCACAAACTTCCCCGCGCCAGCATGAATGTCTAACACCCTTAACCCGTCACTATTCACCACAGTGCCAGCAATGCCACCTTCGACAAACACGAGCATGCCAATGCAAGGTGGATACCAGGCATACGGCAGCAGGGGAGCATTTGCTCCAAGGGTACAGATGTCCCACGCCCAGATTCTGGAAAGGGCTGCCCTGGTACCGCAGAGGCCCAATACAGAATCCAGAATGCGGCAGTACAAAGCAGACGTTAGCCTATGGCACAGGTCATATGGTATGGACGGTGCACCATCATTAGAACGACCATACCCTTTGAGACCAGGAACAGCAATATTGGGTTCGGGAGAATGTTATAGTTGCGGAATGGTCACAGAGCCAACACACCTTAGCTCACAATGCACAGCCATGAGTCAACTTCAACCACCAGAGACTCGATGGCGCCAATATGTAGCAGGGTTATTGCGACAAGCAGCACAGCAACAAATATCGCGAACTCCATTCCCCACACCAGTCCAATACATCACCACTACACACCATCCCTACCTTCAATCACAAATGAACGCATTGTCTGCGCCAGTCTATCATATCGCACTGCAGGAGGAAGCCAGTTGGGGAGATCTATATGAGGGGACAGGTACCTTGGACCAAGGATACGAGTGGAGTTTGGAAAATTATGGGGGACCATTGCAAATGATGGACCAGCAGTAGTCCCACAAAACTCAAGTCCGTCCCCTAACAAATCACCCATGTTAGCGAAACAAGAACATTTCACTTTTTCATCTTCTACAGCGCTGCAAGCGCCCAATATTGTACATACTAAGAACGGACCGTCTATGCCTGACAAGTTACCTTCTCATCTCTCGCAAACTAACTCGTTGACAGTTAGTATTCCTTTGACTACAGATCCATCTTCTTCAGTTACAACATAGTAACGTCCTCTGAGAATCCATCATTGAGCGCGCACCCGGTTGTACTCTCCACTATATCTAGCAATACTATCACTGATGTTTATTTGTTGGATGACATGGGGCAAGCAATCAGAGCTCAAACGAGCAATCCATTCATGGCAGTACCACATCTGCACGGACCTCAAGGAGAAAAAATACGAATTCTAGCTATAGTCGACAACGGCGCTATGATCAACACAATCAATACAGCAGCCTTTCAACAAGTTGCAAGAAGACTTTCCCCACTAAGTCCATCTTCTAGAACGCTTCGTATGGTTGACGGCTCACTAGTACCATCTACTGGTGTATGG
Organism: Suillus brevipes Sb2; assembly: GCA_011800875.2. Taxonomy (NCBI): domain Eukaryota; kingdom Fungi; phylum Basidiomycota; class Agaricomycetes; order Boletales; family Suillaceae; genus Suillus; species Suillus brevipes. The sequence continues at coordinate 73,971 of JRHT02000172.1, read as the reverse complement.
ATGGGAACAATCTCCTGGGGACCAGTCAACATTCAAACATCTTTCGAAGTATTCCCTAGCGGAGGCTCGTGGTGCATGCAATACACGACTACAGTAGTGACGCGATACTACTTCCACATGGTGACAAGTTCTATCAAATCTCAAACTTCACTGTGTTTTGACCGCTACCAATTCCCTGTCTACCTACAGCCATCTGTTTCCCATCCAGTACTATCTTTAATCAATCTGTACCATCTTCAATGCTTATATCTCAATAAAACAACGACAATAATAATATCTTACATGTATCTACTATAACACCACCCTTAGACGTACATAAACTCAAACCAACTACTAACACATTAACAGAACAAATGGAGCCAGTGGTAGAGCAGGATTCCCAACCAGTCTTCAGGGTGGGAAATATAGAGCAAGCAGCCACAGCAGGTGATGTATTAGATTCGTCAACCTTGTCACTACTCAATGATATCTTCACCAGATTGACCGAACAAGGACCATTCTTACCAGCGAGAGTAGAAGCAGTCATGAATGCAGTCCGTTATGGAGACTACCTAACAGAGGACCAGCGAGCTCAAGCTCAAGCACTCGTTGTGGAATTTGCAGACGTCTTCGCATTATCAGTATGAGAAGTGAAACCGGTAGACTTCATCAAATTTTGACTGCAGATCCCACCAGACGCAACGTTCATGAAGAAAATACACCAATGACTGTTAACAAAGCTGCAGTGAGAATACTTATTCCCAGTATTGGACGACATGCGAGAAGCGGGAATTACCAGGTTCATCAAATCAGATGAAGTTAAAGTCATTGTGTCAACAGTCCTCATTCAGAAGACACATTCGGGAACGAGCCTCTCAATGGAGGATATACGATGGATTGTCAATGAACAATGCATTGCACTCGGTGAGCCGCCAGACCTAGACATTGACATGGACTTAGCACCGGCAGCAGAACCAGAAACGAAGGCAACCGACATGCCAAAAGTCAAGTGGCGCATTTGTCAAAACTTCAATGACATCAATAAGGTATCCCAAGTTGCACCAACACCACAAGGGGACATCACAGCAAAACAACAACATCTAGCGGGACATGAGTATATTTGCATATTGGATTTCGCAGCTGGCTTCTATGCAATACCAGTAGAGGAAGACAGTCAGTCATACCTATGCTTCTACACGGAAGGACAAGGTTATGAAGTGTATTGTCGAATGCCAATGGGCGTACAAGGGGCCCCATTATGCTTCAGCGACCTTACAGCAATGGCTCTGTCGGATATCCTAGTCAAACTACTCATGGAGTTATACGTCGATGATGGTGCAATGGTGGGAAATGTATTCAGTGAATTGTTGAATCGCTTATGCATATTTTTCACCAGATGCAGAGAATGGGACTTGTCAATATTACCGACTAAAACGCAACTGTTCATGAGCGAGGTTATCTTTGGAGGAGCACAAGTGGGACGAGAAGGCATATGACCAGATCTAACAAAGATTGCGGCAGTCGCTGAGTGGTCACTCCCATCAAATCTATTAGAACTGATGCACATCCTAGGCTTGACAGGATACTTTAGATCATTGATCAAAGACTACGCTCGCATTGCAGGACCACTCACGGATATGTTGCACAACCTGGATGCACCACCAATCAGTGCAAAAGGAGGAAAGCATAAGTATAAGCAGTTCTTGAGAGAACACAAACTCGAAACCTTCTGGGAGCAACGACACACTCGTGCATTCCTGAAGCTCAAGCAGATCCTCCTAACAGAACCGGTCCTCAAAGCACCCATATTCGATGGGACACCGTTCATTGTCATTAGCGATGATTGTAGGATGGTTTCGGAGCAGTCTTAGCGCAGCGGTTCCCATTCCAGGAAACGTCAGGTGAAATGACTACCAGAGTACACCCAATTGCATTCACGTTGTCGAGACTCGATCCTGAGTAGCCTCACAAAGGCACATATTGCAATGTAGGTCAAGTCTACAGTATTATGCATGCAACGCGACACTTGTGCGATAAACGCGATGTTCGCGCGACGTGCGCAACTTAGGCGACACTTCTGCGACTTGCGTGCACTTTAGGCGAACTTTCCCACGCCTAAGCGCTATAGTATGGAAAGCCAGACCACCGTGCTCTCCTTCCAACGCTTCTACTTCTCAGAACCTTCCTAGTAAGGTAAGTGCTTCTGCTGGCCTCCGAACACCCTGTGCGACGACTCGAAACTTTTAATGGGTCATGTAGATCCCCGACTCTTACGAAGGAAGGGAGGGTCGTACGACACCGGAACGAATCTCCATCCGTGTATTTTTTATTCCGCCTTTAGGCCTCGCGATACATGTTGAGCTTCCACACATGTCACGTGTGTGGAAGCTCAACATGTATCATTTTTCATTGGTACCGTGAACACCCGAGTGACACCAAACTAAGTACGTTTGCCTTATCTTGACTCTTGATGGCTTCGTTGTCTTGTATATAAGACAATGTCTCACTTAATGTTTTCTGTGTAATTGGCGCAGTTCCGTGCTATTAAAACTACAGGATGGCCTCGCTTCTCGCCTTCTTATCTTTGTTGATTTTACGTTGCGGTTTGCTCTTGCTTAGCGTTTTCACCTTCCAGCCTACAAGCCGCCGCTATGATTTATATAAACTACAACAAGAAAGATAGCAAGTAGGTTACCACTGATCAGCATTACTAATCTCATCATCTTCGTTATTGGAGAAATCCCACACAACGAGACCGTCGTGATCAAGCCCTACGAGGTTGACATCTCCGTCAACAGGGACATCAGGCTCGTCCTCTTCAACGAGGCTCTCCAATTGTCGATGGTGCACCGTATCTAACGCAAGGATGTCAGTTGAAGTGGAACCTTGAGAGTAAGGATGGATATCTTACCCAGCCCCAACCCACCGCCAACACCGCCCATGTAGTACCCAACCTCGTTGAATGGCAGATCTTGATGGTTATCGAGCAGTGGTAAATCCTCCAGTTCCCCGTCTGAATCTTCGTCACCAGTGTCATCAAGTAGCCCCAAGTCACTGTTGTGCTGGAGTGTATTGAGCAAAGCACAATAAACAGTCCATGCTGAGCCACGGTCAACGATGGGACAGCCCATTCGTTTGTAGCACTGTTGGATATAATTGTTCAGGTTGGCAGGTACGAGGTCGAACACAGGGTGGTTTGGATTAATGTAGATTCCTCGAACATGATCAATCGCATCTCGTTCTGCAGTGATCTGATGATAACAAAAGTGTCAAAAAGCCTAGGACTCGGAGGACACACAATGACGTACCTTGAAGTCCAGGGCCCCAAAATCTTCAGGCGAGTTGTAGATGAGATTTGGGACACCATGAGGAAGTACCTGACAGTGAGAATTGAGTATTAGCTCGTGCAGTGAGTTGTCATGGTGCTATTTCGTCACCTTGTTGCGATCACGCCGCTTTGCTGTGTTGTTCATGCGGTCCCAGTATGCATCGAGTTCACGTTGTAGCCAAGGAATGAAGACCCAACAGAATACCATTCTGAAGTGACAACAATTAATACTCAATATATCACCAGTAGTATTAAGAACGGAAGACTCACACTTGGAGAGTGTTGCTACTATCATACCAACCTTCATCAACTCCTCGGTCCAGTATTGATTCAAATCCGGGAGTGAAACGTCTACGTAATTGCGACCATGTAATTGCGGGCATTACATTCTTCTTTGTCCGCATCCAACGATGCTGGAGCGTACCTTGCAATGCAGGGTCATGCCATTGTCGTAGCATGGTATGGGCATTCGCGATACCATAATTCTCGGTACCAGGATCGCTTTGCGTCACCATAGGTATATCTAAAATAAAAATCCTGTGAATTATTGCAAGTAATACATGGAAACACTTACGACCGAGAGTCTGGATGGTATCTAAGTAGTAACTGAGGATGAGCTGTGGATTTCTGTTGGTGCTGATCTACAGCGAATAAGTCGTTGACACCTGCAGCCCAAAAACGTTTCCTTTTCAGACGTTGTGCCTTCCGCTCCCGCACAAGGTCTGGCTCATAGATTGCAAAATATGCTCGTATCACGGTCCTGTATAAATCCCAAGTGAGTTGCAGGGCTGCCAAGCGATGAAAATAAGAACATACCTGGCTACACTCATGCCTTTTTCATGGAATAGGAGGCTAATCATCTCCCTTGCTCCGGCATTGGGATAAATTTGACGGAGGTCAAGCATGGCTTCATGAATGGATTCAATGGTGTGCCCTTGCTGACGAGTTCGTTGAAGGCCCATGCTAAGACGAATTTCTATAAATTTTGTAAGGCTTGAGCGAGTCAGTGCCAGTGACTTGGAGATAGTGTGGTGAGCACTCACCCAAGTCCATAACGTTCAGTGTCAAAATGTTTCCGCAAACCATCCACGATCTGCTTATCTGTTTGATGTGTCTTCCATAACTGAAGGATATGAGGTGTGATCTCATCAAGCGGCGCTAGGGTTGATTCTCAACAGCAAAATCTGAAATGATCAAATAGATATGCACGAGTTGGTTTCCATTGGTTGGGCATGCCTAGTATGAACCTGCTACTACTAGGAGAAACACAAAATATTTAAAGTATTCAGCCCCAGGGCCACCGAGGATGAAGCGTAAAATTTACGTGTCCGCAGCAGCGCAGCTAAGGCTGAGATTCCCATCTTCAAGGTCAGGGGCGTTATATTGAACATGTTCTTACCTGAAGAGTAAACTGGGCTGAGTCTCACTGGATTCTCTATCTCAGTTGTGCAGTTCTTACCTGACTTGGAAGAGTCAACTGGGCCGAGTCTCACTGGATCCTCTATCTCTGTTGTGCCATGGCTGCTCCGCACCACCAGTTTACCATGTTCAAGCTGAAAATTTGTGTCTTACAGACTTGCAATTTTGTATTTAATGGGCTGTTCTCTGGCATCTAAGTTCCCTCATCTCCACTCAACAAACAATGTCTGGGTATGAATTAGTATCCCAGTACACTGAAGATGCATTTGCTCAGGACGATCGATTATGCGAACGTCCTGCCTGCGGTGCGAAGATTTGCAGGGGTGATAGTTGCGCCTCAAACACACTGGCTAGAATATGAAGACTGGGTGGAACGAGTTGCAGAAGAGGTAAAGTGTCATGTTTTGTTCTGCGTGTCAACTTGTTGCTCAATCGGACATGTTGTTTCAGGCTGCTACCAGCTGTACAGCCCATACCACCAGCCGTACCACCAGCCGGCATACAATGCAGAGTGATGCAATCGAGGACGATCTATTCTTTCATACCACCGGCCGGCGTACCACACAGAGTGATGCAATTGAGGACAACGAATTTTTGCAATCTGAAGCTCCGCAGGTGAAATCCCGTCTTGTTTCAGAGTCCTGAACAAAACTAACCATGTATTCCGTTCTACTAGGCTACAAGTCTTACTAGTATGGCCTCTGAGGACAACGAGTCCACAGCTTGGACGATGTCCAAGCGCATTCACGTACGAACTGAGAGCAGTCGTAATGCGTTAGCTCCATCTCCGCCACGCAAAAAGATGGCCCAAGCAGTGGTATTCCACTCACCTGACCGTGAAGACCTGAAAGCGGCCCTCAAATCAGGTGGTACAGCAAATCTCAATATAAAGAAAGGTAGGAGTCCTATGCTTATATCCTTCTCACAAATTAATGGTGTTTATACTAGTATTCGAAAGACAGAATGAAACGGTCCATTTCTACCCCATTCCTAATCGCCCTCTTATGGAGATCTTACGAAACAAGGAGTATCACTCATTTGAGCTTGAAACTGCAGAGTCTTGGGTTGGCCAGTTGATGGTCGATATATCTCATGACAGTACTATTGGGATGGGTGGGTTCAAGACGGCCCATCCAGGATGGCTCACCCTCACTCCTCCTCCAGTTTCTGGGCTTGGTTCAGTTCCACGCCATGAAATTGTGGTCAAACGGCCCTTTCACAGAGTTGTTTCGCAGGCTGGTGGATCGACTGAAGCCTTCAAGATTGGCAGGTTTCCCGTTGTAACTGAATTGCCAAAGCTTTTTCGAGAAGCCAACATGCTATACTGGGCAAGCTCACTTTTACAACTCACATATGACTTCATCGACCATCGCCTTGCTACCTCCTGTCCTCCCCCATTCACAGTTCCACGAGTACAATTTGTGCAAGCTGGCCTCGCACTAGCATTTATGCAAGGTCAAGCGGTCATAGCGGCTCCCTCTGGCAAGCTGGATTCAAAAAGCATCAAGCCAGGGTCAAAACCCTGCCCCATTCGAGCAGCTTATCTCCTCGAAGAACTCATTGACAGCGGCGAAGACACATTTGTCAAATTTATTCATAACATGGATGCTGATCCGTTGCTTGATGAACTTGACTATGGCTATGATTTAGCAGTATTCTTCGCATTCACTCAGCATGTTCAATATGTGAAGACCGGCGGTCTAGCATTTATATCCGATTACCAAGGTACGCACTTTTCTATCTGATGACAATCCTGTGCTCATGAAACTCGTAGGAAGCACCTCACTACTGACTGATCCTCAAATATTGACAGACCCGTATGTATATTCTTGATCTCCAGCTCAGCGGTTGTTGACATCTATCACATTAATCAGCTCAGTCAGTGAGGGAAAGGATATTTTTGGTGAAGGAAACATAGAAGTTGCAGTCACCATGTTCGAGGCACAGCATGTCTGCAACGACTATTGTGAATGGGCTGGTTTGGAGAAGTTTGCATCAGCCGACTCTGTAGATGAAAGTCACGATACTTAGTACTATGGTCACATTTGCTCGTCGTCTGTTCTTGCGAAATATATTTCTTGCAGCCGAAGCTTCTGTGCAGTGCGTACACATTATAACTGAAGGTTAATAAAATTTAAAATTTTGCACAGTCACGACTCGCAAAGGGTGTTCGGAGGCCAGTAGAAGCTACTTACCTTACTAGGAAGGTTCTGAGAAGTAGAAGCGTTGGAAGGAGAGCATGGTGGTCTGGCTTTCCATACTATAGGGCGCCTGACTTCCTGGTGTATATTCCCATGTCCAACCAAGTTCCCAGGTGTGTATTTCTCCATTTATCATTTATTTCAACATCATACCATGTTTATTTTCACTTTACATTCACTTTACATTTTTTTACAAAAAACCTTCTACCACCATCATACAGAGTTACCATCTACGAGTTTTTATTATGTTTTGAACAATACATCGCAAGCCCTAGTAGCAGTTAGCTCTAGTGGTCATATCCGCATCACACCTCATGCCTTAACATCTCTAAGTCTCGCTATCGCTCGCATACCACTTTCGCCCAGTTCCGCTTTTCAACGCGCGACTTTCCCGCGCTTCACGCGCCTATAGCGCCTTTGTTCCCGCGCTTTCGCCTTATCACGCGCTTCGTGCATTCCCCCTAGAGTTGTCACCTGTGGATACTCGCTTTCTCCGCTTCCCCTAAGGGACAAATATATCGCACCCATATTTCATCCCTTCAACATTTATATCAGCTGCACCCTCAGCTGAGTTGAAGATCCTTCAACGTCAAAACGAACATCTCCAACACAAGAGCGGTATAAGCCCTACCTACTGGAATTTGTGGCACTGAAGTATGCATTTGACCAGTTTGGTTCAATCATTTGGGGCTTCCCGGTTGAAATTGAGACGGATTGTATTGCATTAAGAGATACACTGTTGAACGACAAGCTGTCAATAGCGCATGCTAGATGGCGAGACGGTATCATAGCTTACAAGATCCGTTCAGGCGCAAATAACACAGCAGCAGATGCTCTTAGTCGGAGAGCATCAGGACAACCACAGAAGGATGGAGACAGCAGCACGTGGTCAGTAAGTGAGGATTGGGAAACAGAACATGGACTGGTGAATGATCTATTCCTCATACAACAGACAGACTCTACCTCCGGAATGTTAGCGACAGAATTATGTAGCCGATTCAAGGAAGAACCGCTTTTCCTGGAGATCATCGAGGCACTTTTCAGCCTCGATGGTGACAAGCCAGAACGAGAACATAGACAGGCAAAACACAGAGCATTGGGGTATGTGGTTGAGGATGGACAGCTATGGCGCATTGCAGACGGCAAATCCACTTGAGCACGAGCACGTGTAGAGTGCGTCACGAAGAAGGAAGCAATGGTACTAGCAAAGGAGGCGCATGAGAACAATGGACACTGGGGAAGAGATCTCACCAAATTGCAGCTTATGGACCAGATTGCAAGCCCATCCCTAGACCAATCCATCGTGACAGCACTCCTTGAATGTCCACAATGCAAGATCTTCGGATCAACCCAGCTACACGCACTACTGTACCCCATCACGAGACGACACTCATTCGAACTGTTAGTCGCAGACTACCACTCATTACCGAAAAGCAAAGGAGGACACCATAATGTTTTGCTAATCCTCTATACGTATTCCCAATATGTCTGGGGGTTCAAACTCTAGACATACGGCACTGCAAAGACCACGATAGCAGGGCTAGACACAATCGTACACAGCTTCCGAGCACCGGAAATGTTCATGACGGATGGAGGGTCGTATTTTGACAATGAAGATGTACGCTGAAGGTTTAACAATTCAGCTGAGGGTGCAGCTGATAACTGTTGGGTCTGACTGCCTAGCTGCTATGTCTGCATAGACAATGTTCGACCCTAAAGGGTTTCTGGTCCAGGCTCAGAACTCAGAGGGAGAAAATATCATAAATCACTCATAGAGACTCAGAGTGGTAGCAGGTGAAGAATTGTATTGATTATGTAAGCACCAAAAATGCAAACATAAGAAAGGTAACAAACAGTCTCTACAAGCCTACTCAAGAATGAGTCTCTACAACGCGCGTGGTGCTCAGCACATGACGCGAAGCATCACTTTGTAGCGGCATATTCACCGTGGGTCAACGGACTAGTAGAGAACGCTAACTCGAAACTGTTAGGATGGTTGAAATGATTGTGTAGCCAAGGAGTAGGAGAAGATGAGGAAGTGGACGCGAAGGCAGAGGATCTGACGTGGAAGTGGCCAGACCATTTTGATAAGGCCATCCAGCAACTCAACGAACGCATCATCCCAGCATTCCAATTCTCACCAAAAGAACTCCTACTAGGATTAGTAGTCAACACTACCCCCACAGCCATTGCATACATGAACAACGAACTAACTGTGTCGGAAGTGAACATTCATATGGTGTACGTGGACCAACAACGCCTAGACGGGGCAAGTCATATAGCAGCACACATGACGAAACGGAAGAGTGTCTTCGATAAGAAGGTCCTACAGTCATATGCAGGAGAAGTCATATTCGAATCACTTCTTGGACCTGAACCAAGTGGCACCTCGATTAGGACCCCGGAACAACCTAGTCAACAAACGCGCTCACCAGTGTCCCCAACGCCCAACAGGCGTCCCACTCTCAGAGTGGATACTAATCTTTACAGTTACCCCCAACAATCCCGCCGTTCACTTCTGCTGTCAACACCATGCCAGGTACAAGCAGTCGTAGAAGCATCAGCGTTGGACGTACCTCGCCAGTTCCTCGTGTTACTTCCCCAGCCTATGGACTCAACACGCGCCGAACAGTCAGATCCCTCGCCACACAGGAATCCATCGAACTGCAGGTAAACAAGGTCATGGACTCCAACAGTGGCAAAACATTCCTCGAATCGAAACTGCTCTGCCACATCGACCAACCTTTTACTCTAGAACATTTAATCTCGGTCCTATTTCAAATCACGCAAATGTCAAATACTACTCCGGCTCCGGTGATTGCCGCTACTCGGGCTGTGGCGTTCATTCTGAAGGAACACGCGGCAAGCGAATTAGCCAGTTTAGTCGCCAAACAGGTCACCGACAACGTGACCTCTAAGCTCGTCGACCATGTTATCGCCGCCATCTCTCCCCAAGTTGCACTGGTCCACTCCGCCTCCCAATCACTCACCTCGACTCTAGATGAAGCAACAAATCTGCACAGGTCCATAGAACGGGAACGCACCGAGAAAGAAGATAACATCAAGACAGCAGCAGACCGCATAGAGGACGCAGCTGACGCCCTTTATGACTCAGTGGAAACCTATCAGAAGGCCCTTAAGACTCTAGCTCCCTCTCTTGACGCCACGCAGGAAAAAATTGACCTCTTCTTCACACAGATGACCAAAACTCCCACTCAGCAACCAACGACAGTGCCATCTTACAGCGCAGTAGTCGCCACCAACCTGGATCCAACGGTCGACAAGGCCATTGGCCGCGCGGCGATCAAAGCCAGGCAGATCCTTTTAGACCCAAAACCGGATAGCTCACTCTTCCCTGCCAGCACACCTACCCCCGAAATCGCACAGAAACTCAATGACGCGCTGGACAAGATCAGAGATGACTCGACCCCACAGGGTAAAGTTAGGGCAGTCTCGACACTCAAAAACGGAGGCCTCATAGTGGAACTCGAATCGGAATCATTAGCGTCCTGGCTCAACGGACCAATTGGTAAAAAGGCACTGGAAAATCACCTCGACATCGACGTATCGTTCCGCTATCGTTCTTACCCTATTGTGCTAGAATACTTATCAATCCAGTCACAGATCGAATCCGAAGGTTTCCTCCGCCAGGTCGAGCAAGACAATGACTTACCCCCCGCCTCCCTGACCAGCATCAGGTGGATCAAACCAGCCACGAAACGCACCCCTCAACACACCAAAGCATTTGCGCTGCTTCACGTCGCTGACATCAACACAGCCAATGACATCCTGCGCGACGGCCTTTGCATAGCGAACGAACGCATCAACGTTCGCAAGGACAAGAAAGAACCTATGCGTTGCGCCAAATGTCAGAGGTACAATCATATAGCGAAGAATTGCACATCCACAGTCGACGTTTGCGGTACCTGTGGAGAAAACCACCGCACCTCCTCCTGCAACTCCTACCGCACCACCCGCTGTGTCAACTGTCACAGTCAGCAACACACGAGTTGGAGCCGCTCCTGTCCGGAATTCGCAAAACGATGTCAAGACCTCGACGAGAAGTACCCTGAAAATCGGATGCCTTACTTCCCTACCGAGAACGCCTGGACCCAAATCACTCGCCCACCGAAACCACCCAGATCCACCCCAAGTCCTCGGCCAACCGAAAAACATGCGCAAGGTACAAAGTCGACTCAATTCCACCAGTCCACCATCAACTTCCAAAAACAACGCCCTCGTCACACCTCCCCACAGCCGCCTCAAGACCCATCCATACACTCCATCATCACCCACTCCCAGCCGGGTCCCCTTTTCACCCCCGATAGTACACCCTCCTCCTCCCTTTTCTAATGATTGAACAACCTAACCCTACTAACGCTTATCTTCGCATCTGGCAGCAGAATCTCAATAACTCTATGGTTGCCCAAGCATCCTTACTCAATAACGACTCCATCTCCGAATGGGATATTATAAGTATTCAAGAGCCTCACATTAATTTTCTCCGTAACACGAACGCTAATCATAAATGGCGCGCCCTCTACCCAACGCAACATTTCTCTCACCCCCAGCAGCGCACTCGCGCCGTCACCTTAATCAGCTCGAAACTAGACACTAACTCATGGAAACAGATACCATTCCCCTCCTCAGACGTTGTGGTTATGCAGATCTCAAGTCCCTCCGGCCTCTGCACCATCTTTAATATCTACAACGACGGTAACTCACAGCGCACGCTTAACACCCTTGACGAATTCCTGGAACTCAACTTCGATACCCTCTGCCCCTCGGACAACGACCATATGTTATGGCTTGGCGACTTCAACAGACATCATCCGCTATGGGAGGAACACCGGAATCGCCATCTTTTCAATTATAATACAGCCGGACCGCTAATAGACCTCATCGCCAACTACAGTATGCTCCAACTGCTTCCTTGCGGCATCCCTACCCTACAATCGACCTCCACGGGTAACTGGACAAGGCCAGACAACGTTTTCGGCACCGAGCGACTGGCCGAAGTCGTCATTAGCTGCAACACGGACCCAAGCCAGCGTGGACCACGCACCGACCATGTACCTATCCAACTGGTGCTTGACCTCCGCGCTGCAAAGACCAACGACACCCCGAGCAAGAACTGGAAGGATACGGATTGGGATGGTTTCAACAAACACTTAGCGGGACTCTTAGAGGCGTCTCTGCCGAGGCCGTTGGCCTCGGCGGAGGAATTCCAACAAGCAGCAAAGACCCTCACCGATGCTATCACCAGGACCATCGAGGAATGCGTCCCCCAGTCTAAGCCATCCCCTCACTCTAAACGGTGGTGGTCTCGTGAACTGACTAATATGCGTCAACAGGTAAACGATCTCAGTCATCAAGCCTATCAACTCCGGGGCCTGCCCAATCACCCATGTCACGAGGACCTCAAAACCCTCAAGAAACGCTACGCGGAGCGAATCGAATCGACAAAGAAACAACACTGGCTCGATTGGCTCGAGAACATTGATGGTACTGACCTTTGGACAGCAAATCGATATGTCTCATCCGAGCCGAGAGATGGAAGCAAAGCTAGGATACCGACACTCAAGACCAAGAACCCAGACGGCACCTTCAACGAAGCTAGCACCAACCACGAGAAGAGTCTACTAATCGCTAAGTCTTTCTTTCCTTCACCCCCAGCTGACAATTTGCCCCCAGAAGACACCATCTACCCCGACCCAGTTGAGCCTCACACGCCATTCACGAGGGACGAAATATTGCGCGCAACCTCGAAACTCAGCGGCCTCAAAGCCCCTGGACCGGACGGCATATGCAACATAGTCTATAAGCAATGTTCAACGCTACTGACTCCCTATTTCGTCTATCTCTTCAATGCAGCAATCACGCATCAAACATACTTCGAACCCTGGCGTCAGTTCACTACGGTCGTACTGCGGAAACCTGGAAAAGCCGACTACTCTGTGCCCAAAGCCTACCGCCCCATCGCCCTGCTCAGCACAATGGGCAAACTGCTTACAGCAGTGGTCGCAGAACGGCTCACTTACATATTAGAGAAACATCAACTCCTCCCTCACACCCACTTCGGAGGACGACCGGGACGTTCAACTACGGATTCTCTCCACCTCCTCGAAACGACCGTAAAGAACGCGTGGAGATCCCACAAGGTGGCATCAGCTTTGTTTCTCGACATTGAAGGAGCGTTCCCAAACGCAGTCACCAAACGCCTTATTCACAATATGCGCATGCGGCGCATTCCAGGTGATATAGTTAATTTTACTGAACGGGTACTAACGAATCGCAAAACCCAGCTCAAGTTCGACAATTACACCTCCGACTGGATCCCCATTGACAATGGCATCGGTCAAGGGGATCCCTTGTCAATGATCCTATATATCATTTACAGTTCAGACTTGGTCGACATCGCCAAGAAGCGCCGAGGAAACGACTCTCTTAAGGAACTCACACTAGCTTTCGTTGATGACACTGCACTTATTGCCATTGGTCGAGACTTCGAGTCCACGCATGCTATCCTCTCTGACATGTTAGAGCGCCCCGACGGGGCATATGATTGGTCACGAGCGCACAATTCAAAGTTCGAAACTAACAAATTTGCTTTAATAGATTTCTCTATGAATCGCCAACGCGAGCGTCCCGACATGAACATCCAAGGCACCATCATCCGGCCCACACCAACTCACCGCTTTCTAGGAGTGATAGTAGACCAGGAGTTGAGGTGGTCAGCACAGATAGACAACGCAGTCGCGAAAGGGACAGCATATATTCTCCAGCTACGTAGACTTTCTTCCGCTGCTAAGGGTATCCCACTACGTTTAATGCGACAGCTCTATCAGGCCGTAGCAGCACCCAAAATGCTCTATGCAGCCGACTTATGGTTCAATCCTGCGTTTCGCGATGGCTCAGACGCCCTGCAAAGAGGTTCCATCGGAGTAGCCAAACGACTCAATTCAGTTCAACGCCTGGCGGCCTTAGCAATCACTGGCGCCATGCGCACGACCCCTACAGACCTTCTCGAAGCCCACGCAAACATCCTACCTATGTCCCTACTCCTCCAGAACGCCTGTCACCGAGCGATAGTCCGCATCGCCACCCTCCCCAGCTCACATCCCTTACACGCACCAGTACGACGCGCCGCTAACCGATACATAGGCTCCCACCGTTCCTCCCTTCACATCCTCACCCGCCGTTTCTCCATCATTCCCCGCAACATCGAATCTCTCAACCCAGCTCGCAAACCCCCCCCAGCACTCGAACATCCACAAAGTCCAAATTGCCGACTCTAAGCAGCAAGCCATCGAAAACCATGCTCGACTCACCGACTCCATCCAAATTTACAGCGACGGCTCAGGCCATGAAGGCAAGATAGGTGCCGCCGCGGTCCTATTCCGAACGGGCCAAAGGCCAAGGACCCTCCGGTACCATCTTGGAACAGAAGAAGAGCACACCGTCTTTGAAGCAGAGGCCGTCGGGTTGAATTTGGCAGCCGAGTTATTAGCCACAGAGGTAGACCCCACCTTCCCCATATCCATCCTTGTCGACAACCAGGCCGCAATACAATCCGGTGAAACGTTCCATTCACGCCCAGGATCCTATTTGACCGATTTGTTCTGTAATAGACTAGCAGATATCAAGAAGGAACACCGAGACTTCCACGTCACAGTCCGTTGGATCCCAGGCCACGCTGACGTGCATGGCAACGAAGAAGCGGATAAACACGCCAAAAGGGCAGCGGAAAGCCGCCATAATGACAGCCCCATCGCGGATCTACCCAACTTCCTTCGCTACGGTTCAATGCCACTTAGCATATCAGCACTCAAAGCCGCACACAAAGCCCACACACACGCTCGTTGGACAAGGCTATGGCATAAATCTCCTCGATTCAACCGAACTAACTACATTGATCCCAATCTTCTACAGCGCTCCTTTATCAAGCTAACTGCCTCGTTCCCCAAGCGTTTGACCGGAGTCTACATGGCCCTGCGCACCCAGCATGCCCCACTGAAACATCACCTGCATCGCATAGGCAAGGTTCCCTCACCGTCCTGTCCACACTGCCCGAACACAGACGAGACTGTGTCCCACCTTCTTCTCGACTGCCCCTCATATCGCCGAGATCGTCATGAACTAGTAACAGCGCTTGGAAGAAAAGCATCCTCCCTACCCTTCCTCTTATCCGACCCCCTAGCCACGCAACCTCTAGTTCGTTTCCTCAACGCAACACAACGATTCCGCAAGACGTTTGGTGAGATCCCGCTACCTCGTCCCCCTCCAGACCAACACGATTAGCCCCGTCACAGATACGTCGTCATCGACAGACACACACGCACCCAATGTCTCTCCTCCTCGCCTCCTTCCCTCCTCAAGTCTTCCCTTTCCACCCATCCTCTCTCTCCTGTATCCACACCTCAATATCGCCCAACTGTAATATCTTGTACCACCCATCTTGTACCATCCTGTAAACACCACCATACCACCCTACTCACCTACACGAAATCACCTGCTCAAGAAGCGGTATCAGTCAAACAAATCTCCCAACAGCCGAGCAGCACTCCGGCTTCACTAACTCACATGTTTGCATCCCTCCCGATTTCTGTACCCGTCGCCTTCGGCGACAGAGTACGCGTTCGTCCATATATACGATAGCATTACATTCATACGCACAGAACAAAGTCATCCCATCAACAAGATGGCGCGTCTAAAACGGCCGGCGGGAACGGCGGACTGATGGGGGTACGCCCCACATCAGGGCATTCGCGCATCTGGAGATGCGAAAGGGACACCGGGGGTCCCCTAGACTAGATCGTAATGTCCTACATAGATGTATATCTGCAAAGGACAAAAATTTGGATTAAAAAAAAAAAAAAAAAGTCATATTCGAGCCAGGACAGTTAGTCCAAGTCTATGCAAATGCTACAGACATGACAATGGCAAGCTTGAAGAAACTCGTACGAAAGTGGTCAGCACCCAGGCGAGTGGTCTCTCGAATTAGCAACTCCTATGCTCTCACTTCTCTAGAAGGATTCCCCATCAATGGTCTCTTCCACGCAAGACGACTTCGAAGATTTATTCCGCACAACGGTACCACTCTAGCAAAACTGGAAGAGGCCTTACAGGACCAAGGAGCAGATGGGGCAGAGGACGAATCCTGGGATGTGCAGTCCAAGTTAGGAACCATATCGGAGGACAACCCAGAATCAGAAGAAGATATAGAATGAGCCGAGGTAGTGGAAGCAGTTGCATCAGGATAGATTAGGACGCGACCCCAGAGGGACACATTTGGAGAGGGGGCACATGTAGCGGGGACTGTCTGGCGAGGGCCGGGGAGATCAAAGCAGCAGGAGGATGCAGTCAGGGAGAGGTAGAGGTTAGAACAGTAAGGACGCAGCCAGCAGATTCCGGGGTCCTAGACTTGGGGTCTATGAGCATATAGTGTACACACATATACCACAGACACACACACACCACAACGACACCATCTTTACCCTCTTCCGAGTGCAAGGCTGGCTTGGACATCACTTGTCCGATAAACCTGCAGTCTTCCACCAAGCGCTGCTGGTGCAAATGATATATCACTACCTCCTGTTGCTTACAGATATGCTTGCCCTTCAAGGTGCAAGCCATGAGTTGCAAGATGTCGGCAAACAGTGTATCTAAGCACGGTTCGACGATATAGTGAAACCATTTGTCGACAGACACTTGGTAGAATTTCAGTTTGTGCTTCACACAACTGCTACACTGATCAATGGGCCCTGTGCCACGCACATGCTGCATTATGACGGTGACTGTCCAAAGAACCTGAACATCATTGTTCCTGTCAATCACAGTCTCGCACTGGTTGGATTTATCATTGACACCCTGCACTATGACAGAATTCCTAACATACAAATGAATTGCTCTTATATGAAGGTCATTAACTCCCATTCCAAATTTTGCCATGGTCCTTGGAAGATTACTGTGTCTGAAGCTTGGGCAGGCACTGGTATCTTCAATGTCATCATTACTTCTCGCACCACTACTGACATGATGGTGATGACGGCCGGAGGCCTGACCGCCTTTTATCTCTTGTGGACTGCAAGACACATTGCTGTCATGAATCACTCAGACCTGTACCATACGCCCGCACAAAACATTGGCTGTATCAAGAGACAGGACTGGCTTCCACTTCGTTTATAGACGCACCAGAGTCAGAATACTCATCCTCATTTGGTTCATCAAAACCGTCAACCTTCTGGTCCTTGTCCTTGTCCTCCTTGTTCTTTCTTATTCTTATTCTCACCCTCATCATATTTCTCGTCATTTTCATCAACATCAATGCTGTCCTGGCCAGTTTGCGGAAGCATAAAAGTATGTAATATCATCAGTACAAGTCTATCACAATAGTAGCCATATGTAGCAATAGACTCTGCTTTCTGCAATACTTCAAATGGCCAGCTTTTACCAGTGTAAGTAAAGTGGAGGATATAAAATGCCTATAAATATATACAAACAAGTATATTAAGATGTGAGTGCTCCAGGACCCGGGGATCTACATGGGATACAGAACAAATGGACGAAAAATACTTTTCCCCAGCTCTTTCACCTGAGAGAACCAAGGAGGGCCACCCTCCTGAGCATTAGCTTCAGACATTCTATCATAGAAACCTTCCATAACATCTGCCCATCCTATATTGACTAGAAATGACACCAGGTCATCAGGACCACAACCATCAGTTGTCCAAACATTTACAAATGTGTCATTCATATATTTAGCTGAGAGCAATGAATAGAACACCACAAATGGATTATTGGGGCCAGCATTTCACAGAATTAGATGCACCTCAAAGTAATGTTTTCTCTGAAAGAGGCACTAAACTGGAACAGGCAGATCCTTCCTGGAGATATAGAGTGTTTTACTAGGGTGTGACCAATAATCGTAATTTGAAATGCTGGTCATGGTTTTTGCTGTATAAGAGCAATGTTGGCATTGAAAGCCTGGTTTGTAGTCATGCAACCAAGGTAGGAGTAGTAAGAATCGGGCAGGTAAGACTAGTAGTAGGTTATAAGATGCCACAGCCTCAAGCTGTGACTTTTAGAATGTATGTGGCAGAAGTTTTTTGTGATTCTTTCAGACATGCTCAACAATTTGGTCTGAAAAATAGTGCACTAATAACAGCTACATACCAAAAGCTTGAGGTTGGGTTGAAATGTGATCATGAGCCATAACATATCAAATTCTGGAATATTTACCACACGACAAAGATCATTACTGCTATCCATTGAACTTTCTACACCTAGTATGTTAGGTTCAATGTGTATATATTCTGCAGCTGGGACTGGTAGAAGTGAGGCTTTTGAGTCTCTATTGTGTTGGAGCAGTACATATTGAAATGGTACAGAATACACACAAGCAAAAGACTCAAAACAGATAGCAAGAATAAACTAAATGAATAGAGTAAGGAATACCATAAAACATATACTAGGTATAAGTGTCAGACTAAGTGCCTCAAGGTCCAGACAAGACCCCTGGCACCTCTGGCACTGATAAGCCAAACCCAACTGCTACAATATGAATAGCAGGTAGGCCACCTATCATACCATATAGGAGTTGTGAGAGTGGGTGTAAGTGAGCTTGACACATAGATAGTTCATCAGCACTAGTATGAGAATCTTCTGTCCATTGGGTAGGCAGCTGAACACCTCAGCTGGTATAAATGTCTGGCTCTTTTCCAAAAACACCTCAGTTGGGTCTAGATCAGAGGATCCTTGGTTCAGGACATCTGTTAAGCAGGCTGTTGCAGAATCCACACTACTAGATCTGTGTACTACTCTGGAGTAAGGACTGTCAAATAAAAAATCCTTCAATCTCTCGCAACATACATGACCTGGAGTCCCCTCATACAACCTATTATCTACTTGCCTATCACCACCAGTGTTATTATTGTCCTCCTGATGGGCCCATGCCACTGAGCTAGTTGTTTCTATAAGAGCTTGATTTTCATTTTCTTCAAACCGGATAATCATATTATAAAGTATGATGTAACACTGGATCCAATGGACAGCTGCCTACAAGTTATCTGCCAAATTGATATTCTGTTGGAGATCTTGAAGGGATTGAAACCACCCTTTCAATGCAGCAAATATATGTTCAATGCAAACACAGACCTAAATAAATTGTAAAATTTAAAATAATTAGAAAAAAATAGTATAAACTGAAGAAAGATGATAATTGAATGTTCTCTGATTTGCTGTCAGACAAACTAGAAGGTGGAGTTGTGGGGCTCGTAGGAGAGGTACATCAGGCCTGTGGAGTATACGAGCCTTCAAAACTTCGTCCTAGAGAGTTGTAATGAAATCTTAGAGGCAATTATAGCAGACGAGAGTATGATCATCATCATCTGATGAGATGGCCTTATCAGAAAAATCAGATAAGCCTAAGAAGGCTGGAGAAAGTGGTGAAGAGGGAGAAAGCATAATATCCATAGAAATATCAAGATCTGAGTCATGAGTAAGGTCCAAAGAGTCGAGGCTTGAGATAGAGTCCGTAGAGTCATCATCTTCCATGATATGCTAGTATCTTACCCTAGCTACCACAAGGGCAGCCTAGTCAATATCATTCAGCATCTGTTAACATTTGGATGGATGACGAGGTATGATGAGAATCAACAAAATCAACACCCCTATTGGGTTGGTATATGTGACACAGCTTATAGCAGAGTGTGAAATTTTGGAAAGTTCCAATGTTTGATCTTGTGCTGCGCAAGTTGGTACCCCACACCCACCTGACTAGCGGCATCTTAATATTGCCTGCATTTTTTACTCGCATTCAGAACTTACTGTTTCTCCCATCCATCCATGATTCTCCTATGGTTCAGATTTCTCCTCTTCACTGCTGAAACATTAGTTAGGGTAATTCCTTATAGCCTGTAATCCCTAGACCTCAGTAGTAGTAAAATCACTTAGTAGTTCTTTGATTTGTGAATATCACTTCTTTGACTTTCCTTTCCTTAACCATCAGCTTTAAGTACTAAGTGTCTTTAAACTTTCTATTTACTGGACCACTTCTGGAAGTAATGAACTGTAGTACTTTATCTTTGCCTTCCTTTATCTTTGCACAGGTGGTTCACTCTTCCTAGGATGCCTCGGTTTGGACTTTAAGTTCCCTAGTTCATTTTACCACAAAGTGACTGTAACTACCATCACCCGGTTACTGGCTTCTTTGTTTCTTTCTGCGCAGCTGACTTAAAATTGCAGTACTTTCAGGATTGACTTACTTTTCTTAGGTTCCAACAGACTCCCTTTGTATACTAAGATGAGAGATAAGTTTCATTAGTAGTTCCCTAGGGTCAACACTATACTTGCGTCCTATTGGATTTTAGTTCAATCTACTACCAGCTAGCCATTATTTTAATCATTGATTCCACTGCCACCTCCTATCCAAAATCCCCATTCATGGCTATATCTAAGTCTTTTCTCTCATGTTCTTGGTGCACCATATGTCCATGCAATTCCCCCATCCACCTTCAATGAGGCATGGACTCAGACTGAATCACCACCTCCTTATCGTAATATCCCATTAGATCCTGTTATTTACCAAAACCTACTGCTGTCAGTGATTTCAAGTCAGAAGACAATTAAGTTGAGGCTGTCAATGATGTATTTTCATGTGTATATACACCATATAAAGATGGGGTAGGATCTAATCACTTGGTTTCAAGTTGGAAGCTGGGCATCTAGAATACTGTGAAAGCGCTAAGTCCCCAGAAAATAGCCAAACACCACAATGAGTTGGGGTTGAAGGAGAGTTGGGGGCAGACAAAAATATTCAGTAAAACTACGGTGATTGTCATATCCATATATTCGCGCTTCTCATCCGGACCTTAGATTTGATTAGATCCGATACTCAGATCCATTTCCATTTCCATTTTCGTTTCGATTCTATCTCCACTTCCGATCCACATACAATAAGCTTTCTAATTCATTTCCTGTTCATATAACGTTAACACAGCCTTTCTCTATTCGGTATTCCTATGCTTCCGCTTCTCGGTTATTCTCGTGTTCCGTTCCATTACTGATCCATACTGCCTTTTTATTTCCGTCTTCATTCTAGTATGATCCGTGACACTTCACCATAATATTCCGCGTGTCTCGTACATGGCTTTCGGACGACTATTACTTACATTTCCTGTGCTATCCTCAGTATATAAACCCGTGTAACATACGATACTACCTCAGTTCGAATATCAACTATAGTTCTGCTCACTTCCGATACTCTGGACTCGTCTATACTCTTGTCAACTTCCGAGACTTAGGATTGTATCCTTAAGTCTACGTATTCAGCTCTACCTTTGGGTAGTCTATCTCTGTTAGTTTCTAGTTCAGACTTCGCCCGGATTAGCCTTATATGCTTTACCATTATCCAGATAACCTTCGGATATCTATATGCTATATGTCCGGAATCTTCGGACGCGATAGTTAAGCCTTTGTGAAATACAGGGCAATACTCGGGAAAGGGGCACAGCATACGAGCTGAGGCCAAAGCCCTTCAGATCCGATAGCCCTTGAGCACGACCTTGACAGTATATTCAAACTCACACCTTTCCAAGTATACTTCCCATAAATCCTATGCCTCCTAAATCACGCACCACTCAGAATAGCCTTCTCGCAGCAGGTCTTGCACCCGCCCGAGAAGACCCATCTCCTATTGTCAGCACTTTTGCAAGTTTCACTCAGCGTCGTGCAAGTATGCACGGCACTGCTCATAGCATATCCGAGCTCGTCAATCGTCCTCATCTGGAAACCCCTTCATGCACTACTACCGCAGATCCTCCGGACGATGAAAATCCGGAACCAGATAACGAAACCATCGTTCCTGATGGTGGACCACTGGACGATGATGGTGATGATCCATGGGGAGATCCCCAGGATGATGCGGATGATGATGATAACGATGAAGACAAACTCAATGCTCAGGACAGAGTATTCCTCCGTCTGTCCCAAGCCATTAACAACCTTGCCCGCAACTCTTGTAGACCCTCAGCATCCGAGGACTCTAAAGTCAAAGTCCGAGAACCTGATACCTTTGACGGTTCCGAGCCTCGGAAGCTTCGAGCTTTCTTTGTCCAATGCGAACTCAACTTCCAGAGTAAACCACGCACTTTCTGCTCGGACAGAGCGAAAGTTACCTTCACCCAGTCCTACCTTAAGGGCATGGCCCTTGAATGGTTTGAACCGGATCTCCTGTCCGGAAGCGACCATGCGCAGCCAGATTGGATGGATGACTATGCTGAGTTCATGCTAGAACTCCAAACCAACTTCGGACCTCATGACCCAGTTGGGGATGCGGAAATGCAGCTTGAACAACTCTATATGCGCGACGGACAATGCATCAATAAGTACATCGTAGAATTCCAGCGTCTTGCATCTCAGGTCCGCGGATGGGGCGACGGAGCACTTCGTCGTCAATTTTACAATGGTCTTCCGGCCCGCATTAAGGATGAGATCTGCCGTCAGGGTAAACCTGGTACCCTCGCACAATTCAAGACTCTTGCCCAACTCATTGACGCCCGATACTGGGAACGTAAGGGTGAAGTCTCCTGCGAGAGTAAACCATCCACATCCGCCCCTCCGAAGCAGTCTTCGTCCGAACGGACCACTTCTGGAAATGACAAATCCGGAAGTCATAACTCTGGGTATAGCAAGCCTGCAAATCCTGCTTTGTCGTCCTCTTCCTCCGCCCCTAAAGGACCAGACCTTTCCAACAAGTTGGGTAAGGATGGCAAACTAACTTCCGAAGAAAGACAGAGACGTCTTGACAAGAAGCTCTGCCTATTCTGTGGAGGACCCGGGCATACTGCCCGTGACTGCACCAAGTCTACCTCTCGTGCTGCCAAAGGACGCGCAGCGACTATCGCTCCGGAAGCCAAACCAGATGCCTCGGACGAGGCGAAAAAATAGTCCGCGATCCTCTTAACTCTGTGCAGGCAGAGGGTCGTGTTGGCTTGGCCTGCACACCAGAGTTACGTCTCAACGCTGTCTCGCTTTCTGATCCAAACTCTCTTTGTCCATACGTATCTCTTCCGAATTGTCCTAGTATTTCCGAGTTTCCTTGTTTACTTGACTGTGGTTCTTCTCATTGTTTCATAGACTCTGATTTCGTCCGAAAACATAAAATCCCTACAAATCCGATACCTTCAATTCCTCTCCGTTTGTTTGATGGTACTTGTAATAGTATGATTACCGAATCCGTAGATTTACCCATCCATTTCTCTTCTGGTGTAGTTACCTCTGATATGTTTTATGTTACTCCGTTGGATTCATCTTGTTTTATCGTTCTAGGATATAGCTGGCTCACCCTACACAATCCGTTGATTGACTGGGTTTCGGGCAGCATCGACTTCCGAATGACTCCTCATGGAATGCCTTCGACTCTTCTGACGTCACTTCCATCTTCGGATACTCTTCCTCCAATGGATACCCTTCCTGCGACTACATCTGAAACCTCCACCGATAGCACCACCCCTAACATCTCCCTTATCAATGCAGTTGCCTTCTGTCGAGTCTGCAAGTTAGAAGGTTCAGTTCAGTTGAGTATCTACCTCTGTCCAACTGGTGTCGACCTCCGTTCCACTACACTTTCGTCCGAACATCCAAAGCCATCCGGAGTACCTCCGGAATACCATGAATTTGCGGATGTCTTTGACAAGGGGAAAGCTGGCCAACTTCCTCCACATCGTCCCTATGATCTAAAGATCGATTTGGAAGAAGGAGCTACTCCTCCCCTCGGCACCATATACTCCCTTTCTCCTGTCGAGCTTGAAGCTCTCCGGAAATTTCTTGATGAAAACATAGCATCCGGATTACTACGTTCCTCTTCCTCTTCGCATGGAGCACCTGTCCTGTTCATCAAAAAGAAGGACGGCTCCCTTCATCTATGTGTGGATTTCCGAGGACTCAACCAGATTACCAAGAAAGACTGTTATCCATTACCCCTCATCGCCGACCTCTTAGATTCCCCAAGTCGCGCTAAGGTCTACACCAAAATTGACCTCCGGTCTGCTTATCACCTCATCCGAATCACGGAAGGTGATGAATGGAAAACAGCATTCCGGACGCATTACAGATCTTATGAATGGTTGGTTATGCCCGAGGGGTTAACCAACACTCCAGCGGCTTTCCAGTGTTTCGTCAATAGCATCTTTTCCAATATGCTTGACATATGTGTAATCGTGTATCTGGATGACATCCTAATCTATTCCCAAGACCTTGCATCCCATAAGCAACATGTCCGAGAAGTACTCAAACGGCTCTGTAAACATCGCCTATATGCCAAACCCGAAAAATGCGAATTCCATTCCTCGTCTGTGGAATACCTTGGATACCTCCTATCTCCAGATGGCCTGACTATGTCGTCCGAAAAGATCCAAGCTATCCTTGACTGGCCAGAACCTCAGAAAGTCAAGGATATCCAATCCTTCCTTGGATTCACTAACTTCTATCACTGTTTCATCTTTAACTACTCGGATATCGTGGTCCCTCTCACTCAGCTTACTCGCAAGGATACCCCTTGGAACTTTTCTGAAGATTGTCGGAAATCCTTTGATGCACTCAAGCAAACTTTTACCTCAGCTCCATTGCTTACGCATTGGATGCCAGATGTTCCTATTGTCATTGAGACTGATGCCTCTGACTACGCTATTGCCGGAATACTCTCCATTGTATATCCGGACTCAGAGCTTCGTCCGGTAGTGTTCTACTCTCGAACGTTAACAGCTCCGGAACTCAATTACGATACTCATGACAAGGAACTATTAGCCATCTATGAAGCTTTTTGGACCTGGCGACACTATCTCGACGGCTCGTCCGAGCCTATTGATGTTGTTACGGACCACAAGAACCTTGAGTACTTCACTACCACTAAACTCCTCTCTCGCCGTCAGGCTCGCTGGTCCGAGTTCCTCCATCAATTCAATCTACTCATTCGTTTCCGTCCCGGAAAACTCGGTGCTAAGCCGGATTCCCTTACTAGACGCTGGGACATCTACCCCAAAGAGGGGGGATAAGGACTATGCTCGGGTTAATCCTCATAACTTCCGTCCGGTGTTTACTTCCGAACAGCTCACTTCATCCCTATGAGCATCCATTTTAGCAACTCCAATGCTCCGAGCAGCTGTACTTATGGATATAGATCAACTTCGGATGGATATCTTAACCGCACTTCCTAATGACCCTATCGCCTCCAAACATCTCACGGATCCCTCAGATCCGAGATGGTTAGTGGACGATGGTGGTTTCCTTCGCTGTGACAATTGTATCTATGTTCCAGAATCTAACGACCTACGTCTTTGCGTTCTTCGTAATACTCATGATCATCCCCTATCCGGACATTTCAGACAGAATCAAACGCTAGAACTCATCCGACGCGAATATATGTGGCCTGGGATACACACATATGTAAAGGACTATGTCAAATCCTGCACTACTTGCGCCCGAGCCAAGGTTCCGAGACATAAACCATATGGATTACTCAAACAGCTTCCTATTCCGGAAAAACCTTGGAATTCCATCTCCATGGATTTCATCGAACAACTTCCGGACTCATCCGGCTTTACAGCCATCCTCGTCATCATAGATCGTCTATCCAAACAAGCAATCTTCGTACCAACTCATGATACTATCACTTCCCCGGATCTTGCACATTTGTTCCTGCTTCACGTTTTCTCCAAGCATGGTGTTCCGTCCCATGTAACATCCGACCAAGGTACTGAATTCGTCTCACACTTCTTCCATTCCTTAGGGAAAGCACTGGATATGGTTCTCCATTTCACATCCGGATATCATCCGGAAGGTGACGGACAAACGGAACGAGCCAACCAGACCCTAGAACAGTACCTTCGGATATATTGTAACTATCAGCAGGACGACTGGTCCGAACTCCTTTTGTTGGCAGAATTCGCGTATAACAATGCCCCGAGTGCTACTACTGGGGTATCACCCTTTTTTGCCAATAAGGGATATCATCCAAACATCTCCATACATCCAGAACGTGACCTCTCCTCCTCCCGTGCCCACGATTATGCTATAGATCTTGACGAGCTTCACCAATTCCTACGCGAAGAGATGGCACATGCCCAGACACAATATCAAGGACCTGCAGATGCTAGATGTAAACCTGCTCCAGATCTCAAAATCGGAGATCAGGTCTTTGTTAAAGCGAAATACTTCTGTTCCACACGCCCGTCCAAGAAACTCTCGGAAAAGAACTTAGATCCATTCGAGATCATAGCTCGTCCAGGCTCACTATCCTTCACTATACGACTTCCAGATTCCATGCGCTCCGTACACCCAGTTTTCCATGTCTCTCAACTAGAACCCGCAGTTCCGAACACCATTCCTAATCATATCCAACCACCCCCACCTTCGGTCGAAGTCGACAGAGAACCAGAATATGAGATATCCGAAATCCTAGACTCGAAGTTAGACCGTCGTAGATGTCAGTGTCAGCTATTATACCTCGTCCGATGGTCCAGATATGAAGGAACGGACGAAGAAACTTCTTGGTTGCTTGCTACCGAGCTCGGAAATGCGTCCGAACTCGTATTGAATTTCCACTTAGCATATCCGGTGAAGAAGAGGAATCTGAACCGTGGGGAAAACACAGGGGGATAATGGAACAGTAAGTCCTGAATGCGAGTGAAAGTCTCGACCCAAGGACAGCTACTGAGCTAAGGGAAATCCTCTCTGAACGAGGGAACCACAAGAACTAGTAGGGTGTAGAATGACAAACGCGCGAAGCGCAATGTAGAGCGGAGCGCGGGAAGCGGACGCGCGATGAATATGCGCGATGCGGGAGCGCGCGCTAAGGTATGGGATAGAGAAGTCGCGCGAAGTGCGACTTAGATAGTTTTGTTTATGAAGTAGATCTCACTAGATAGAACTAGAAGATGACCAAGTGATAGCTGCGCGGCGCGCGAGATTGCGAGGAAAATAGATTCTTAATGCTAAGCTGTCTACTACACAGAGGGAGTAGCTCGGGGAGAAAAAGCGATCCAGAACCTCTACATGAAGTCCCACATATAAGTAAAAATGCAAGCGTCGCTAGACGCGCAGGCCCGAAGATGCGAACCGAGTAAGCTAAATATAAGCATGAAAATATGTAATAAGGCTTTCGGTACCGCGCAAAGCGCGACGGCGTGAGTACAAGCTCGGAGATATGTTAGATAAATGGAAATAGCATGGGAAACGCACCAATGAACTCCAGTAGACATGTATTGGACAGGATAAGGACAATAGGACGAGTCGCGAGGCGCGTGGAAGGCGCGGACGCACGCGCGCTAAATCTGCGAGAATAAAACTGGAGGTGCGCGGAGGCACAAAGCTTGTCCTAGGGATAAGAGCTGGGTGATGTTTGGAAAGTGGAGGAATTTGATATTGTACGCTTAGCGAGACGCGAGTCTCTACACCGGACAAACCAGGTCCTATTCAACTTTGAAGTACATGATGAGTAATGAAAATAACTTTTACAAGTACAGAGACGGAGGCACAGATCAGAACAAGTTACATCACCATGTCCTCCTCCGGACCACCAGAACCCTCCTCCTGTCCTCCGGTGAAACGAAGAGATAATAGTTAGCCGGTAAAGGACAAACTAAGATCCTATAGGGCGCGAGTATAGCGTCGACCCTAGGGAACTGCTATTGAAGCAAATCCTCTGTCGTAGTGTGTGAAGGGAGTCTGTTGAGTCCTAAGAAGGATAAGCCGAAACCAAAAGAATGCCGTCGGTAAGTTAGCTAGAATCGTAGATAGAGGAAGAAACGTCTAAGTCCAATGCCGCGGCAACTGCAGTAAAACTACGGTAACTTGTACTAGGGGACTTGTAAGTCCAAGCCGAGGTATACTAGGAAGGGCAAGTCGCCTGAGCAAAGGTTTAAAATGAACACAAGGTAAGATACTGCAGTAAAGCGGTAAATCCGGTAGCGGTCCGGGAAACTAGTAAGTCTGAAGAGACGCGAGGCACTTAGAATGGTCAAGTACCGTCGGTCAAGGGATGGAAACCAAATGAACTGATATTTGCAATGAAAGACTACTAAGTGAGACTACCACTGCTGAGGTCCCGGGGATGACAGGTAAAAGGGAAGTAAGTATCCAGTATTTACTACGAGTCATATATACCACTTGCGTGGATTACCGGAATGTACAGGCGAAGGTAGTAGCGAATGTAGGTGCGCGGGGATACTCATATGTAAATTGCCTACCGGTATGCACACGGTGACATGTAATATCAACTATAGGCGATTAGCAATAAGGAATACTCAAGGGAAAACGCACCAATGGAGTTAGACGGCAATGGACAGGACATGGGAGGACAAGGCATGCGGTTCGGTAAGTTAGGGCTCGGTTGGTAACTGCGCAGGAATGCGGCTTATGCTGAGTGAGGCATGTTGGACCAAGGGAATGGTAACGCGTAGACATATAGGGAAATGAGGTGATACGAGCCTAGTGTATGCTTGATCGTCACACCGGATCCATTCTCTTCACCTCTGGATTCCTTCTCCATCTCTTCATCCTCAACCTCCACATACGAAGACTTCTGATTCTCCTCCGAGTCCATCCGACCGTTAAAATGAAGTCCCATCCGAATTTCTCTAAGGAAGAGGGCCTGAAACTCCCTCTGTTGCTTGAGGAAGTCTTCCAATCCAGACCTCATCCGATCTGCTGCAACCCTGCTGCCTTCCGCTGCCAAAATGCTCCGCTCGAGGAGAGAGTTGGTCCGAGCCAGTTCCACGACTATGTTATTAGCAGCCGCCACCCAAGCCAGGTCGTCATACTCCATGACCTCCAAAGGTTCCGGAGTTGGGCTTTTCTGATGCCTCTTACCTTTTCCCTTCAGAGATGGAGATCCGGCAGGGCATTGCCTCTTCTTGCCCTTCAAAACCTTGACAGATCCAGGCTTTCCGGAACAAGTGACCTTGTCCTTCCTGCATGGATCGCAAGATTTGACCTATTCCGAAGGTCAAACACTCGGATCCGAAGTACTTTCGGACGACTCACCTGCAAGTTCTTTGCAGCATCCGTCCAGGCGCACTTCCGATCCTTCTCAGTGCAACGCAAGCAGGATTCGTCATTCTCCAAAGACATAGCTTGAGCCTTCTGAACATCAGTGCAGACTCAAAGCCACAGATCCGAGCACTCACTGTTTCCTCCGCAATCTCCTTGTGTCTCTTGAGCTCAGCCACTTCCCTCCGTTTTTCGGCCTGCTCAATCCTCCTCAAGTCCTCTAGACGCTTCCGTTCCGCCTCTTCACGCTTCTTCTGCTTTTCAGCTTCTTCCTCCGCCACAGCCAAGGCTGACACTGCAGCAAGTTGCTCTTGAAGCTCCTGCATCTTCTCCCTGGCAGACTTCTGGGATCCGGATGTGTTATTAGACATGTTAATGGTTATGTTGTTGAGAAGTAAAAAGTGGGAAGGGAAGGAATCATCCAGGATGCGCTACCCCTTGTATATCTGTCAGAATCCAAACTCAGAAACTCCTCCCATCGACTTCTCTAACATCTCGCATTCATTCCATTTGTTTTCGGACCAATGTTCTCGTGCCTCTAGGGATCAGCCCTAAGGGGGGGATGCTGTCATATCCATATATCTGCGCTTCTCATCCGGACTTCCAGACCTCAGATCCGATCAGATCCGATGCTCAGATCTGTTTCCATTTCCGTTTCGATTCTATCTCCACTTCCGATCCATATATGATAAGCTTTCTAATTCATTTCCTATTCATATAATGTTAACACAGCCTTTCTCTATTCGGTATTCCTATGCTTCCGGTTCTCGTTTATTCTCGTATTCCGTTCCATTCCATATTGCCTTTTCATTTCCGTCTCCATTCTAGTATGATCCGTGACACTTCACCATAATATTCCACATGTCTCGTACATAGCTTCGAACAACTGATTACTTACATTTCCTGTGCTATCTTCAGTATATAAATCCGTGTAACATATGATACAACCTCAGTTCGAATATCAACTATAGTTCTGCTCACTTCCGATACTCTGGACTTGAGTCTATACTCTTGTCAACTTCCGAGACTTAGGATTGTATCCTTAAGTCTACGTATTCAGCTCTACCTTCGGGTAGTCTATCTCTGTTAGTTTCTAGTTCAGACTTCGTCCGGATTAGCCTTATATGCTTTACCATTATCCGGATAACCTTCGGATATCTATATGCTATATGTCCGGAATCTTCGGACGCGATAGTTAAGCCTTTGTGAAATACAGGGCAATACTCGGGAAAGGGGCACAGCATACGAGCTGAGGCCAAAGCCCTTCAGATCCGATAGCCCTTGAGCACGACCTTGACAGGCAGCTACATGCCTTCTTTCAATGTTTAAGATGGTGATCAAGGCCTAGCAACAAGTCTGATGCTGCCCATTCTGTCATTTGGTTTCCTCACTGGTAGCCAGTGTTTCAATAGGATGCAAATCATCAACTTACTACTGGTATGTTTTCTCTTACAATCTACAATATATCAAGTTCTAATGTTTATTATGTTCAGAATGCCCTCCTAATTCTCGTCGACAACAATCAACCCTCACACTATTCCCACTATCTCCATTGTGTCTCCTGAAAGAAAACTATTCCCAGTGTCGACAACAACAAATTTTTCATGTCTTCCAGTTCAGGAGGCCTCCAATGCTGATGATGCGGACTTCACTCAAGGCTCTGAGTCCAGCTCTGAGTCATCTTCATCAGCCTCAGACTCAGACAACATCATCTAGGACCACAAGATCTCCAATGCAGAGGTGTGTTTGTCTTCATCACTTGTACATAATCATTACTAATGCTCTGCAGCTTGCAATGATATTACCTATGAAGACTGTCCCACCTCATGGTGGCAACACCAATCCCGATGCTCATCGTCTCCACAAGAAAACCAGCTCGAAATGACCACTATTAGAAATTCTTTAGCTGCCAACGGACCTCAGCTGTCTAAGCGAGCTTGGGTTGAGGAAGTTGATGATGATGACAACAATGGTGTGCAGCCACTGTCAGACTGAAGTCCTGTTGTGATGAAGCACTCAAAGGTATGGATATTGCAGTAGCTAGTGACAACACTAAATCCAGTCTTTTCAGCCACATAGACTGACTAATCCAATGTACCTGTTTATGAAGACATGCTAAAGAATGCTCATGGCAGTCAGGCAATGTGGCCAACAAGCACTACAAGTGTCACCACAGTCAGCGAAAAACTTTGATTATCATAAAGGCAATTCACCAAAGGTTGGAAACTATGTAAGTACTTACTAGTACATCAACATCATTACTAAATCACCACATAAACCATACTGAAGAACTCTTGATTGACCCCTATGAGCTTGTGGGCAAGCATTCTAGCGAAAATATGGCTCAAGCGGTATTTGAAACCCTAGATCTGTTTGGGCTCAAAGGTCAAGTCCTTGCAATAATGATCAACAATGCATCAAACTATGACACAATGTGTGAGGAACTGCAAAAGTTGTGTGAGCAGGAAGACATCAGTTTCAATGCACAGCGGGCTCAATTATGATGCTTGCTACATACAATACATCTTTAAGCATTAGTGGTACAAATTTCATTTATTTTGTGTATATGTTTGATTTGTTTTTTTATCTGATTGTAAATTATATGTGAACCCAATTCTGATGATGTAGGGTAAATTATCTGTGCGGCATCTGGAATCTACAACAACCAGCTCACCACCTTGCTTAGAATATTATGTATCCTCTCTGAAAAGAAAAAGAGTACAGCTGAAGATATGAGGCCAGACTTTCACCTGAGGCCAAAAAAAACGGAGAGACACCCAAGCCACCAGCAGGCAAAAATTGCGGCAGACAAGCAAACAGGTAGAGCCACACTTATAGGGGAAAACGTGTCACATTTGTCTTGCAACTGTAGGGCTGTGAATCCTATTACATCACATTTTCCAGGTTAATGCATCCCTCTCACTTCTTGCTGATGCATCATATTTTCTGAGTTGACATGTCCCTCCCACCCTTTCAAGTAAATGTATCCCTCATGCCCTGTGGTGCATCCTTCTCACTGATGCATCATGTTTTCTAGGCTTGTACTGAGTTATACATTCTCCCGCCCTTCAATATGGCACCTTGCTGAGTGATCCCCTCCCTCACTGATGCATCATGTTTTCTAGGTCAATACATCCTTTCTCATGCATCTCAAACTAATGTAACCCTCCCGCCCTTTGATATGTCGCTCTTACTGATGTATTGTGTTTATTAGGTTTATGAAACCCTCCCACCCTTTGATGCATTGTGTTTTACAATGACACAAACTTGTCGGCTTATCCAACCCTCCTGCCCTTTGAGGCCTTGCATTTTTCCGTTGATGCAAGGACTGTCGTAATGCACTATGCATCTACCTGCCTTCCGCATTGCACCTCTGGCACTGCTCTTGACTACTTTTGAGCTGATGTATCTAACATTGCGAAATTCTCCTATGGTAACAACAATGTTGGGATAACGGTCAAGAATCCAGCAAAGAAAGTCTCTTTGTGTGCTGCTGTATTGATGAAGAACCCATTTACATACTAGTATCTGGTGACAATCGTCAATATTTCAACAAATAATAATCTTGTAGTGTGGTAAATATGCGCAGTTCACTGTAGCCAGGTCAGGATCGTTCTCTAACTTGTTATTTGCCGGCGAGGCTTGTAAATTCTGCTTGAGAGTGGTAGACGTAGTCTTCATGCGGCGGCTAAAAGAAGTCAGCTCAGAGGAATCACCTGGGGCAGGCAGTAACATACTTTCCTGTAATCCCAGACCAGCATCAAGTTCTGCCAGGTACCTTGGTGAGATTAATTCCGAACATATGAATTAGCATCTGATCACCCTGATTCAGGGAATGCAATGATGGTGGCTTTGGAAGAGATGCTACTTCAACGTCTAAAAGCCTAAAAGGGAACAGGGCAGGCTGCTTGGACAATTTTTGGTCCTTTTAACAATATTATTTGAACACAGCTTTAAGGATTACTTTCGTACTGTGGCCTGGTGTCAGAATCCATGCCGGAGGGTCGGATTAGGAAGGAAGGGCTTGGCCTCAGCTCGTGCGCTGTGCCCCTTACCCGAGTACGTGCCCCATATTTCAGAATGAAGTCCGGAGGACATCCAACGAAGTTCAGTGGAACTCCGAAGGTACGGCAACTCTGGTGGAAGTGCCCAATGGACTTCCGAAAGCGTGGGAAAGTCCAGACATGATATCCGGACTGCGGGAACTTGTCCAGAAGTATATCCGGAGCGTGGGAACTAATCCGGACGTACGTCCGGACTGTGGGAAACACTACTGAAGACATATCCAGGAACGGAGGAAGAGTTAAAGACTACTTCGGGACAAATCCCAAGTAGAAACCAACAGAGTAATGGCTGCAAGGACAAAGTCCAAAGCAGAAAGGGAACAGGAGGGTAAGTCCGAGATCGGACCAGAGGAAGTGACCCGAGGGTACGGAGGGAGTGTAACAGATAAGGATGGATAAGGACAAGGCATCAAGCCAATGTCCGGACAGAGGATATGTCGGAGGATGGAGGATGACTATCCGGACGCAGTCCGAGATAGTCTAGGATGAACAGAGGAAGTATTGGAGGACATAGGATAAGCGGAGGATACAAGACGACTATCGGACGAAGTCTGGAATAGTCTAGGATAAGTGAAGGACAGAGGATAACTATCGGACAAGGTCCGAAAGTAGCGGAGGTTAAGGAAAGACAAGGATTAACTATCGGACAAGGTCCAAAAGTATTGGAGCATAAGGAAAGACAAGGATTACTATCGGACAAGGTCCGAAAGTATCGGAGCATAAGGAAAGACTACCGAAAGGTAGAGTCGGAGCATAAGGGAATCAATCCCTTGAGACTACATGATAGAGAATGACTTTAGATGGAAAGTAACATTAGATGGAGAATAACTTTAATATTCGAACTGAGGTACTACAAGTATGTACGGAGGTTTATATACTGAAGATAGCACAGGAAATGTAAGTAAACAGTTGTCCGAAGCTATGTACGAGACATGTGGAATATTATGGTGAAGTGTCACGGATCATTATAGAATGGAGACGGATATGAAAAGGCAGAGTAGATCAGTAATGGAACGGAATACGAGAATAACCGAATACCGGAAACATAGGAATAATACTTAAAAGGAAATGGATCAAGAACATAGTCGGGTATTGAGGATTACCGAGAAGACGGAAGTAAGGAATACCGAATAACGGAATAGGCTGTGTTATCCTTATGTGAACAGGACAAGCTTATCGTATCATATCAGAAATGGATCTGGACATCGGACGGGATCCGATACAGGTCCGGAAGTCTAGATCCAAAGCGCGGGAAAATAGTCCGGATATACTCGGACAGGTTCCGGAGGTCCGAAGATCCGAAGGTTCGGAGGTCAGGGGTACAGGCTGGCTGCAGTATCCGGAAGGCTGGATATCAAGTCGGATGATGGACGGAGGTAGTAGGGCTGATCCTACTGAAGTATAGCATGCGCAAAGGAAAAGATGGTGACAAAAAGGAAAAGATGGTGACAATAGGGATGGGAAATGGGGTCCGGAGTACGGGATATGACACCTGGGTTGATGGGTTGATGGGTTGGGTGCTAATTCATATGTGAACACCTCCCTGATCAGTATCTCATCTTGGTTGTTGATACCCGAGAGCAAATTACTCACCATGTCTTCCACATGAGGACGATAAGATTCTTTGGCATGCAGCTCCATATCTAACAAATAATGTATTAGTGTTTCTATATGAATGCAAGTGTTAGTCAGGACAAGTATCATGCGGTAGCTGTAGTTGATGTTATTTGTGAATATCTTGCAACGGCGGATAGTCAAGTCTCCATGACTTTTGACTTGTGGACTTCAATCATTGGCGACCCTTTCTTCTGTATCGTAGGACATTTTATCTGGTGCCTGGATGGCAAACCTCAGCAATAGGAGTTACACCATGAGCAACTCAGCTTTAAACACATTAAGGGAAATCACAGTGGACAAAATGCTGCTCACTAAATCATCAATATCATTAATACATACAATTTATGAGGTAAATTTTAGTCTATTATCTTTAGGCAATAACATGGGTTTTGGAAATCCATGAGGGTTGGTTAGAGGTCTCAGCTTGCTGACCCACCAAATACTCATAGGCATAGGTATGTGTTAGTATCTTAACATCAGTCAAAGCTTATTGAACTGTATATTGGTAGCATATTATTTTAAACTAAGTTTTATGCCGAAATTCTTCTATTCTAAGCAGTACTTCTACCACACAATCTCCACATCAATGACTGAGAAGTGCCAGCACAAGCCTATTAAGAACGCACAAGAGTTATTTTCAAATGTCAAAAAGATAATCAAGCCAAAACTAAGTCAAGAGCTCATCTCTGGAAAGTCTAAGAAACGTCCCACAACTGTGTTGTCAGATACCAAAGACTCAGACTCTCCTTCAAAAGAGGTTACACCTACTTTGACTCCTACAGTGGCCAGAGCTACAATGAGCCGTGAAGCAGTTGTATGAAGAGCTTATTTCCGAAGACAAGGATGAAAGCTTAGATACTGAACTTGGTAAGAATTTATTCATAATGCACACTGTTGTATATTAACTCTCATGGGTAGAGCACCTGAAAAAGAATGGAACTCATCTATTTATGCATTATACCACCCAGTCCTGGATATTGGTTATTATGAAGGCCACCACTACTATGAATTTAAGTGTATGTTCGAAGCCAACTGTCATTGCAAATCATTCATGCTTTATTATGTGTTGAGATCTGGAGCAAACTAGGCTTGGTGCAAGATAGTGATGTGAAAGCTATTCAATAGCCATTGGAGAATAATCAACTCAACTCCACGTCAGATAATAATAAATGGGGAAGACACAAGGAACTGATATAATGACCTCCTCTCTCCCTTGCTCCTTCCCCTGCTTGTTCTCCTCTCCTCTCCTCTTCTCTCTCCTGTCTGAGTCTCTGTCATACTCTTTCAGCTCTATGCTGTTATCACCGTTGCTCTCATAAGTGTTGCGTGTGAGTAGCACTGCAATACAACTGATGTTTGTGGTAGTATTTGATCGAACATTATCCGGACCACACACATTATCTTGGGGACTCATAGATGCTCAATGAGTTGTGTGTTGATGGTCAATGATTGTAAATCGAGCAGTAGTAGAGCGCACTATGATATTGATAGCTACTTGCAAGCTGGCCGTAGTTGACAATCTATTTTTAGTAAGTTATTCTTGGTGCTAGTTGAGCACTCAAATTAAACTTGCTTTTTGCGTACATCGTTGTGCCCAGTCTTAAGTTGCCCATCTATTCGTTCAAGCTGTCTTATAATGTTCGTCCTACGCGTCATCCTCATGTTTGCTACTAACTGCTGTGTAGACAAAGCGCTCAGGTCCGCAACCGGCGCCGTATGCATTTTCCTATATTAACAATTTCATTCACGAGTCTTCATCCACCTCTCTATCTTCCTTGAGCTCTCCAGGGCCTCCATCTCCTTCATCAATAAATAAAGATCTTCGCGCTCTATCAGAATTCCAGAGGATTCCCTCTTGTCCTGTTCCCTCAGTCAAACTTTAGTCTCCCACCCACCACCCTTGATTTCACCAGTGTGTTTTGGTTTGGTCTTGTTCCTTTCGCGGTCCCCTTCCCCCGCTACCTGAGATCTGACTTCAACACACTCCGAAGGTCTGTTCCTTTTGACGTCCGAAACTTCCGTCCTCCATCTCCAAAATCTTGGACCCAACACGCTTGCCTCAGACCACGCATGCAGACGCGGTCTGGCAAGCCATACCTTCCCCACCACTTCACGAAAGCTTGCTTTCGTGGTCAAGTACCTCACACTTCTTACCTAGTCTTCACTTAACCCCTTTCACTTAGACTCACATTTCCAACACACCTCACTTAGTCTTCACTAACTCCCTCTCACTCAGACTTGCATATCCAACACTCTCCCTACTCAAACTGTTCCGCAAGCACTTTCCACATGACAAAGCATCGTGTTCTCGTCAAAAATTTGCATGACCATCATACAAAGCTGGCTTGAAGACCATAAATGCGGCTCCATTGACCGAATCAGGCTACTAATTATATAAGCAATAACTACATATATGGCTTGGCTACCTACAGCTCCGCTCATGGCTAAAGCCGGCCCCAAGCCAGAGCCGCAGCAACACTACCCACTGCGGACAACTTTATGTGCGCCTTTCACTATTAATTCCAAAACAGGCTTGCCGTTTTCATCCTCGAGATAGGCTACCTTTCCATGACTGTCAAGTTCAGCCTCAGCAGCCTTATCTAACCACTCCAGGAAGTTGTCTTGAATCCAGAATCAAATACGAGGGTGTGTTTTGGAGTTAGGGCATGTTTTGGTGTTGGTAGTAGTTGCCAGGAGAGGGATCAATGAGACAGGTTCGAGTTTGAGTGGATCTGTGTGCGGAAGGGAGAAAGCATTTGTGAGTTGTTGCAACATTGCCCTTTCATGCAGTGTGAGCAATGTAACAACAATAAACATGCTAGACTCACTTGACGGTATTGCATTCTGTAGTAAGCTTGAGTATTTGCTGCTCGAGGGCCTTGCAATGTTCCTGCAATGCAAATATTTGCTGATTTTTAAGCATATATGCTGTCATATTCCGTTCCTGAAACCTTATTCGTCCGGGCCGGATAACCCGGGCCCGGCCTAGACTTCATTACCTCAAGTCCCCATTTGTATGTGCTTCTATTCTACCCCTATGTGCCCGGATCTTCTTAACAGTTAATATCCGACTCCATTCTGATCCTTTCCGTTAGTCTATTCATTTAACTCTTTCCCTTTGTTCTATTTGATATCCGGCTCCATTCTCGATCGTCCGCAGTTTATTCTTTCAAGTTAGTCTCTCTAGTACATAGCATTAGCTTCCGGGGGCTGCGCTTTGGCCGGATACCCGTCGGAAGTACTACAGTATATAAACCCTCTGTAACCCGTAGTATTTCTTCAGTTCGAATATCATCTTAGACTTGTCCTTTCCTTGTGTCCTTTGGACCTCCGGCCTAGCCTCGTCCTCCACCTCCGAGCCTCGGGATTATATCCCTAAGGCTAAACTCCTCCATGCCGCCTTCGGATAACCCCTATATAGTTCCGGACTTCGTTATCTCTCGTCCGGACGACTCGTACACCTTCGTCCGACGTTATCCGCCCTTTGTAAATTAGGGGCACGTACTCGGGTAAAGGGCGCAGCGCACGAGCTGAAGCCAAGCCCCTCCGGACCACCCGTTGAGCATAGTCTTAACATATGCGCCCTAAACAGTTTTCATTAAATAAGACGCTATAAGATTCAGCTTACCTGAGTGATGGCATATTAATATTCAACTGTGGGAGTCATTGCTGTGGGGCGGAATCCATAAAAGGATCCTCCGGTAATGATGATGTGCCAGATAGAGGGGATGGTCCCGGAGAATACTCTCCTCCCCAACATGGATTTTGCAGTAGACTACGACAAAAGTAAATGACCTGCACTCCCATTAGAATAGGGACTGCTTTCGAACATACTGTCAAGGTCAGTATGTAGTTAGAGAGAAAGGACTTGTGCGTGCAAAATGTCAGTGATATGAAATTTAAACTCCACTGGTATTTTCCGTGTCATACTGACGACATAGTTCCAATCCCATGAACTTGGTGTGTTCCTTAGTCTTTCATTATGAACTCTATTATTATTAACAAAACTGATACCATCAGCGTCTGTGGGGACACGGTGTAGAGATTCATATTTAACTAGGCTTGTAGAGACTGTTTGTTACCTTTCTTATGTTTGCTTTTTTGGTGCTTACATAATCATGCAATTCTTCACCTGTTACCACTCTGAGTCCCTAGGAGTGATTTGTGATATTTTCTCTCTCTGAGTTCTGAGCATCAGGAAAATGTGTACTTGCTATTATAGCTCCTAGTAACTACTAGAAGCTATAATAGCTGTTATACCATATATGACAATTATTGACAAGTCCCTTCTATAGCAGCCATAATAGCAGCATGATTTTTTATAATAGCTATAATAGCTCCTAGTAGCTATTATGGACAAGTCGAAAAAAATTCAATAACCTTGCCATTATAGCTCTTAGTAGCTATTTGTTGGCATTATGACACAAAATACAAAGTGAAAATTCAAGTATATTCATACTAACTAATACATGGGCATATACTACTAACTACAATATCTAAGAGATCTTACCAAAAGAGGGTTAGAGAGAGAGAATCAGAGAGAGAGAAAAACCTCCCAAAAGCCACAATAGGAGCAGGTGTAGGAGTGAGAGCAGAAGCAAAAGCAAGTGTAGGTGTAGAGAGGGGAGAGAGAGAGAGAGCAGAAGCAGAAGCAGAGCGTGAGTGTCAGAGAAAAACAAAGAAAAGAAGAGTGGACTCATCAAATGACAGACAAAATTAGAAATTGCTAAGGGAAGAGCAAGAATGAGAGTAAGAAAGAAAGAAAACATCACAAAAACTCACAAAAAAAGACCCATGCTTGCTCACTATTATGGGCGGGAAAGTAACCTAGTTACTTGAGCGCCTCCCACCCCTTCTACTCACTGTTTCCCACACCTCCCACCCTCCTACTCACTGTTTCCCACAGTGCCCACAGTTATCAGTGAAGTAAACAAAATGAAACCAAAAGTTAGAAAAGAGAGAAAATAAGAAAAAGAAGAGACATTAGACATTATTCATGTTTGTTTGTGTTTGTGCTTATATCATCACAATTGCAAAATTCATCCAAGTCCAAGAATATGGAACAACTAGGGTAAACTGTGGGAAAGTTTTCACCCAAAATGAAAGTTATGGACATTAGTGGTACTCAAAATAAGTTTTGAAAAAGTTGTAAACTCATTTAAATGCTTCAAACTCTCGGCTAAACTTTCAAAACAATTTGCAAAACATGCTCAGCGCGACATTGGCATGGAGTCGGACATTGAAACACTTGTGATCTTCAAAGTGTGTGTTATATTCAGAGGGAAAGTCGTACTGGTAGAGTAGAAAAGCAACTGTGATGTAGGTTTGTAATGAGTAGTAGATGTTGGAAACATTGTTCATATTGAAAATGGTACTACTATAGAGAATAGTAAAAAAAAACGGAGTCCACATGAGAACAAAATCAGCGGTAGGTAAGTAGAACTAGTGGGGGCAGGAGGGAGAGACGGTGATGCGCAAAGTTGGTGTTGCGACCCAGGGAGAGCTCTCGAGGGCACCCACATCATCCCACATCATCTTGTCACTATCAAAGTGATCCAACATATCTCCAAGGGGGGCAGAAAAAGTGGTGTAGGGGCCATCATAGTCAGTGGCTCCAAAGTCGTCACAAATGTCGATGTCGAAAGAGTTATGAAGGCCAGAAGGTGCATCTGAGAGGGAGGAAGCGATTGTTACAAAGGGGGGGAAATGGGGGAGCAGGTTGGAGTAGCCGCGGATCAATTAAGGGATCACATGGCGATCCCTCAGCATAAGGAGCGGCAGGACATACATCATGGGAGGGCTAAACAATGGGGGAATGTGCATTAGGAGGAGGACATATATTGGGGGGAGGACATGCATTGGGGGGATAAACGCGAAGCCTGCTCCTGGATATAGAAGGGGTTGGTATGATGAGTGGAAGGTCACCAAGGTGGGTGAGGTTTGGGTAGTGCTAAGTAATAAACCAGGGGCATATCTGTGAAGAACACTCTAAGTACTCCAAAAGGGAGATGAGTGAGTGGGTGCTAGAGGACTGAGGATGGTGGCCATTGGTGGCACTAATGCCAGACGCTGCTGGTAGACAACGACAGCTTGGTGGATGTCAGCAACAGCGTGCACACTGATGGTGGTGGGAATTTTAAACTTCGATTTTAAACTCCGCCAGATCAGTTTGAGATCAGATGAGCTGATAAGAGATTACACCGAGTCCCTCACCACCATGCCTCGTCAATCCATCCGTAAAGACCTCTTGAATGCTGTTGATTAGGCACACTTGCATTGGCCAGGATGCAGACTCAGGATATCCTAGATGACTAGTCAGACCTTGAGTCTGAGTCTGACTTTGAAGACTTGGACTTGGACTTGCTTTTCACTTTGAATGATGATGATACTAGCAATCTGTCTATTAGCTCTCCATTCCCCCTCTCACCCCTCACCCCTATGACAGGGATTATTTCGGATTCTTCTAGTGACGAATCCAGTGATGTCGCTGTGCCTTATGACAGGCTCCAAGACACCATCAATGCTCTTCATGATGAGGTTAAGAGGGCACATGTACTCCATAAGCCTGATGAATCTCCTCTACGAGCACCTCAACTACATATGTTGGTTCACAACAAGGAACATCGCCCTCAACTATTTCAGCAACTTCATGTTAACCAAGAGATCTTTGATGATATCCTCGATCATATCTCTGATCATCCTATCTTCCAGAACCAATCCAGCAATCCTCAGCTCCCCATCTCCATCCAGCTCCCCATCTTTCTGAATCGTGCTGGCCACTATGGCAATGCCATCACTCTCGAGGATGTGGCTCAATGGGCAGGCGTGAGTGTTGGGTCAGTGGTCAATTGCACTAATCATGTGATGGTTGCGGTGCTCGATGCCCACAATCAGTTTATCTGCTTCGCTGTAGATAACTCTGAGGATAGTGACCTATATCGGAAGTTTGCCAAGTCACGCACTTGTCCGGAGTGGAGAGGTGGCTTTCTAGCCATCAATGGCTCAACCATGGATCTATTCACAACACCTGGTTATTATGGTGAAACATTTTATGACAGGAAGTCTAAGTATTCCCTTGGCTGTCAGGTAACATTTTTTTTGTCATCTTCATGTGCAAAATTAATTTGATTCTAGGCAGTCATCTTACCCCACAACCTCCTAATAGTCGATTATTCTCTTGGTCATCCTAGGAGTGTCCACGATGCATTCGCTTTTCGATCTACTCGCCTGTATGAAGAGCATGCTGATCTTCTGCCTGATGGTCATTGGGTTTGGGCGGACAGTGCTTATCCATTGGAGCCATGATGTATTGCCCCTTTCAAGAAGCCTCGCAATGGACGGTTGACAGAGAACCAGAAGACATTCAATTATCATCTCTCTAGGGTATTTGTTTGTTAAGTGGTTTGTCAATGTATTTATTTTTATTTAGATTCGTGTTCGTGTTGAACACACATTTGCTGTGTTAAAGGGACGGTTCCAGTCCCTTCGAGAGCTTCGCTTCAGGATTCAGATGGAGAAAAACCTTGATTTTGTGGTTCAGTGGATCAAGTGTTGCATCATCCTGCACAACATGATCATCCGCTTTGAGACTGAATGCCGCAAACAGGATGGAACCATATGCAAGTTCTCTAAAGTGGGCTCATGTAGAGGGCGAAGATTTCATTCATCAAAAAGAGTTTAAGGCTCCAGATGGTGATGAAGTCATTGGTGATAGGACTTACGAGGACACTCCTGGTCAGGCTACTCGTGCAAGGCTTATAGATGAGCTCTTTGATAGCCCTTATTTTCGAGCACAACAAAGGGAAGAATGACAGTTAGATTAACATGTACTACTACTAAATGTATCTTGTACTACTACCAAATGTCCAGCATATGTATGTAACCTATGTAACATCAACTTGAATCAGAGCAGTACCAACAAATACAGATGGATATGTTTATAAAAAGACAACAGTGTGGGAGAGAGACATACATATCACTAGTAGCAAAAAAAACATGACAGCAACACAACGAAAATAGCAAATGATTCACACCGACAACGACAAACAATTCATGCAGCCCCTTCGTCCAATGCTGATGCTGAGGTCCTGGTAGCCTGCGTCATTTGATGAAACTGAATCTTGAAGCGGAGGGTCTCAGCCTCCTTGTCGAGCACCACCAAATGCACTTGATGCACTCGAATATCCATCTTGCGGAGTCGGATCTCAGCATCTTGCTTCTCCTGCAAGCATTTGAATGAAGTTATGGATAGCGCAAAGTGCAGGAGGAATTCGTGCTTGTGTCGACATGCTATACTCTGGCGGATGTACAAGTATCACGAACCGCCTCTTGAGAACACCGAAGATCCGCTCGATCACATTTCGAGCTTGAGCGTGCTGAAGACTGTATATTTCTGTGGAGTTTTGTGGCCTGCCTTGCATGAGAAGAGAAGATCAAATTGACTACAAAAAATTGATATCATGGAGATTGCTAACCAAAAGTTGCATTAAGCATCTCATTGTAATTGTCTTTGGGTGCTTCGCTGTCATCTCAAATTGTTGTCAAAGTGTTCCTTACAATAGGAACAGACTCAGCTCATAGAGGGACAGTAGAATGTAAAATAGAATTTTTATTGTTAAATGTTGCATGCAAGCTAATAAATGATGATTATGACAGATTTTACAGAGGTGGCAAAACATTGTTGATAAGAGGACAAGTGAATAACACATAGTTAGGCGACTCAGCATAAGCGTGTTTAGACAAAGTATCAAGCAGTGGCTTGTCAGATGAAGGGCACGAAGGCACAATAATGGTAGACAGAGTTACATGTAAGGGTAGTTGGGGCAAGATCCCAGCATTTGCACTGAGTGAAGCAAGAAAAGGTTGGATATGCCCTGGTTTCAATAAAAATTGCTTGTTTAAATCAAAATAAACATTAGAAAAAGAAAATGGCTCACCTAGATCATTCTCGGCAATATCCCCCATAGTACTGTTAGTGAGAGTGATGTCCCTCCCATGCACTGACTCAGGCAAAGAACCAGGCAGAGTGACAAAAACTGATGCTGAGGGATTACAATGGCCCTGTCCAGCAGGAAATTCCTGCTGAATAGGTGTATAAGATATTGAGAGTGGGGAAAAACAGAATGATTCAGGACAGGCGAGTCTGATATAGGGGCAGACTTGGAGGGTGCAAATGAAAATGTAAAAATGACATCCTCAATGAAAGTAGTGTACTAGAAATTGCCAATGTGGTGTGAGATATATTCGGAAAGTTCTGTGTGTGTCTACAAAGGGCGCAGGATTCATTTTTGGTGGTAATAAAAGTGAGTTATTTAGGTTTGATTGATTTTGTCTCTTTCTATCAAAAATAGACAAGATGCTCTGAACAGATGACTTTGATCGCAAATCTGCAACTTGGGACCACTAGATACTGTATAATGTTATGAACAGCTACTTACAAGTATATGATCCATCTCCTTATATTCATGGTCAGGATTACTAGCACCCACAATATCATTGCAACTGTAAGTGTCTTTGTTAGTCAATGCACTTGCATCATTAAAAAGAGTGGGTATAGATATTATGAATCAATTGGTTTTTGAGCA
This sequence comes from Suillus brevipes Sb2, assembly GCA_011800875.2. NCBI lineage: Eukaryota > Fungi > Basidiomycota > Agaricomycetes > Boletales > Suillaceae > Suillus > Suillus brevipes. The sequence goes on along the minus strand of JRHT02000172.1, from coordinate 29,732 downwards.
TTTAGCATAGAAACATTATTCTGAGCTTAGTCTTACAGCTACACTTAGGCTTGGCAGCTACGAAGAAGAACAAAAAATCCTTAAGACTCATATGCATGACCATGTTTGCTCATCAAAATGGTTCAGAGACAGCTGAAAGCATGGAAATTGCTAGTTGTTGTACTATTCCAAATGCTATTGTTATCATAGATCTAGCTAGGGTAAGCTTTGCCTTTGGAGAATTGAAGCAGGTAAATAAGTGCTATAGAAGCAGAAATAGGGCTAGTAGATCACAGAATGATAGAAAGGCTCAGAAAGGTCTGGAGCACTGCATTTCCATCTGTCCTAGAAATAAGAGTCATTCTAACATGTTTCTCAGAATAGCAACATCCCTTGTAATAGTAGATTCAAGTTTTTTAGATCTATAAGGCTGTTTTAATTGTTTTTTTATATGTTGACTAACATTCTCCTGATGTAACATATATCCTAAACAAGCAATAACCTTCAGTTGTTAAGTTTCATTGGTAGAAGCTCCAATCTCATATCTAGCTTTTGGATGACAATATGAGTAAGGTTATTAGAGCCTTTCTCATTTAAAATGACTTTACAGTTGTTGGTCAATTTAGATTACTATATCCATGACTTATGGATGAGCGGGTACTCATGTGAATATTGTTAAATGTTCTCACTAACTAATAAAAATAATAATAGTTAGAGCTAGTGATAGGGCAAGATAATTTTGCTAGTGACTTTGGAAATATCTCTAAACATCCAATTGTTAAAGTACTTCACAATTCTGTCATCCTGTCCACATGCAACTAATTGCTTTCTACACCTTAAGTTTGACTGCTCAAACTTGGGTTGTAAAGCACTATGTTGAGTAGATTATTCAAGGATATAAGTACATATATGATTCACTATCTATACATTAGAACTCAAGTGCATATGAGTCATAAGTATGATAACAGGGCAATCATAGCTAAGCTGTTAAGACTGTGCTCAACTGGTGGTCCGGAGGGGCTTGGCTTCAGCTCGTGCACTGTGCCCTTTACCCGAGTACATGCCCCTAATTTACGAAGGGTGGATATCGTCGGCCGAGACTGTATGAGTAGGCTGGACGAGGGAAATACGAAGTCCGGAACTGTCATATCCCGTACTCCGGACCCTATTTCCCATCCCTATTGTCACCATCCTTTCCATTGTGCCTGCTATACTTCAGTAGGATTAGCCCTGCTACCTCCATCCATCATCCAACTTGATATCCAGCCTTCCAGACACTGCAGCCAGCCTATACCCCTGACCCCTGAATCTTCGGATCTTCGGATCTCTAGACTTCCGGAACCTATCCGGATATATCCGGACTACTTTCCCGCGCTTCGGATCCAGACTTCCGGACCTATATCGGATCCCGTCCGATGTCTAGATCCATTTCTGATACGATATGATAAGTTTGTCCTGTTCACATAAGGATTTATTCGGTATTCCTCACTTCCGGCTTCTCGGTAATCCTCAATACCCGACTATGTTCTTGATCCATTTCCTTTCAAGTATTATTCCTATGTTTCCGGTCCTCGGTTATTCTCGTATTCCGTTCCATTACTGATCCACCCTGCCTTTTCATATCCGTCTCCATTTATTATGATCCGTTGAAGGATCTTCAACTCAGCTGAGGGTGCAGCTGATATAAATGTTGAAGGGATGAAATATGGGTGCGATATGTTCGTCCCTTAGGGGAAGCGGAGAAAGCGAGTATCCACTGGTGACAACTCTAGGGGGAATGCGCGAAGCGCGTGATAAGGCGAAAGCGCAGGAACAAAGGCACTATAGGCGCGCAAAGCGCAGGAAAGTCGCGCGTTGAAAAGCGGAACTGGGCGAAAGCGGTGTGCGAGCGATAGCGAGACTCAATGATGCGTTAAGGTGTGAACTGATATGCTGATAGGACGACTGATGCAGATATAGCCACTAGAGCTAACTGCTACTAGGGCTTGCGATGTATTGTTCAAAACATAGATAAAAACTCGGTGATGGTAATGAGATGGTAAAAGGTAATAGGTTCCTGTGAAGTGTAAAGTGTGTACAGTAAAAATGTGTACCAAGTGAAAATAAACATGGTACAATGTTGAAATAAATGATAAATGGAGAAATGCATACCTGGGAACTTGGTTGGACATGGGAAAACACACTGGGAAGTTAGGCGCCCTATGGCGCTTAGGTGCGGGAAAGTTCGCCTAAAGCGCGCGCAAGTCGCGGAAGTGTCGCCTATGTCGCGGAAGTGTCGCCTACGTTGCGCGAACGTCGCGTTTATCGCGTGATTGTCACGTTGCATGCATAGTATAGTAGACTCGACCTACAGTGCAATATATGCCATTGTGAGGCTACTCAGGATCGAGTCTCTACACCGTGACACTTCACCATAATATTCCGCATGCCTCGTACATAGCCTCAGATGGCTGATTACTTACATTTCCTGTGCTATCTTCAGTATATAAACCCGTGTAACATATGATACAACCTCAGTTCGAATATTAAAGTTATTCTCCATCTAATGTTATCCTCCATCATGTAGTCTTAAGGGATTGATTCCCTTATGCTCCGACTCTACCTTTCGGTAGTCTTTCCTTATGCTCCGAAGGAAGTTTAAAAGCCGGATCAGTCTAGGAGGTTCGGAGCCCTAATATAGGGATTCTGATTTGGGGAGGTAGAATGGAAGCCCATTGGGAATGTATCAAGGACAGTCTTAGGTACGACCTCCCAGCCTAATCCTTCCTTCCCGAACCGGAGTCGAGCACGCGACACGGGGAATGGGCTCATGCACGGGGTATAAAGTCTTACTTCAGGCCTCCTGTAGGTTGCTTCAAGTCACCTTGAGGCTTCCATGCCGTTGAGACCACCTTCACGGGTTACCTGAAGGCTTTCGCACCCTTTCAGGTCTGTACTATAGGCCTGACGCCCTTGAGCAGGCCTTCATATAGGCCTCGCACCCTTGATTAGGCCTGCATGCAGGCCTGACACCCTTTGTGATGACTTCTGTATAGGTCCTTGCCCCCTTCTCAATTTCTGATGAAGCCTTGTTTAGGGTTCATCTTTAGTTGTCTCCTTACCGACGTTCCTGTTTCAGGTTTCGTCTTTCCCTTGTCCTCCCATTCAGGCTCTAGCCTGGTCTCCTTCACTGGGCTCCCATGCCTCCCTCACATTGTCTATTCCTACCTATTCCTGTTCCGTAGTTCGGTTAACAGGCCTGTCTCCTATACAGCCTCCTACCTCCTACTGATAGGCCTGCGTCAGGCTCTATCAGATCCTACTTGTCTCCTTCATAACCTCCTGTATCCTATTCGCCTCCTATGTTCTGCTGATAGCCTGCTTCAGACCTTATCAGATCCTATTCACCTCCTGTTACCTATTGATAGCCTGTTCCAGGCTTACATCGCCTCCAATTCCTTTCAGTTCCTAATTGATAGCCTGTTACAGGTTCTATCGATTCCTATTCCTTTCTGTTCCTAACTGATAGCCTGTTCCAGGCTTTCAT
>JRHT02000172.1:0-19256 GCA_011800875.2 Suillus brevipes Sb2 | reverse complement strand
CACACACTCTCTCTCTCTCTCTTAAGCTTTGGTAGAGACATTCTAGTCCTTTGGGCTCATTCTGCCCACCTGCTTCCTTTGCTGAGGCATTAAGGGCTTGGCCTCAGCTCGTGCGCTGTGCCCCTTACCCGAGTACGTGCCCCATATTTCAGAATGAAGTCCGGAGGACATCCAACAAAGTTCAGTGGAACTCCGAAGGTAAGGCAACTCTGGTGAAAGTGCCCAATGGACTTCCGGAAAGCATGGGAAAGTCCGGACATGATATCCAGACTGCGGGAACTTGTCCAGAAGTATATCTGGAGCGCGGGAACTAATCCAGACGTACATCCGGACTGCGGGAAACACTACTGGAAACATATCCGGAAACGGAGGAAGAGTTAAAGACTACTTCAGGACAAATCCCAAGTAGAAACCAACAGAGGAATGGATGCAAGGACAAAGTCCGAAGCAGAAAGGAACAGGAGGGTATGTCCAAGATCGGACCAGAGGAAGTGTAATGGATAAGGATGGATAAGGACAAGGCATCAAGCCAATGTCTGGGCAGAGGATATGTTGGAGGATGGAGGATGACTATCTGGACACAGTCCGAGATAGTCTAGGATGGACAGAGGAAGTATCGGAGGACATAGGATAAGCAGAGGATACGAGATGACTATCGGACAAAGTCTGGAATAGTCTAGGATAAGTGAAGGACAAGGAATAACTATCGGACAAGGTCCGAAAGTAGCGGAGGTTAAGGAAAGACAAGGATTAACTATCAGACAAGGTCCGAAATAATCAAGGACAAGGAAAGGATGGGAAATAGGGTCCGGAGTACGGTGAAGGATCTTCAACTCAGCTGAGGGTGCAGCTGATATAAATGTTGAAGGGAGGAAAATAATGGTGCGATATGTTCGTCCCTTAGGGGAAGCAGAGAAAGCAAGTATCCACTGGTGACAACTCTAGGGGGAATGTGTGAAGCGCGCGATAAGGCGAAAGCGCGGGAACAAAGGCGCTATAGGCGCGCGAAGCGCGGGAAAGTCGCGCGTCAAAAAGCGGAACTGGGTGAAAGCGGTATGCGAGCGATAGCGAGACGTTAAGACGTGAGGTGCGATGCAGATGAGACGACTGATGCGGATATGGCCACTAGAGCTAACTGCTACTAGGGCTTGCGATGTATTGTTTAAAACATAGATAAAAACTTGTAGATGGTAACTGTCTAGTGAGATGGTGATGGTAAAAGGTAATTGGTAAAAGTTGTTCCCAAAATGTGTACCAAGTGAAAATAAACATGGTACGATAATGGAATAAATGATAAATGGAGAAATGCATACCTGGGAGCTTGGTTGGACATGGGAAAACACACTGGGAAGTCAGGCGCCCTATGGCGCTTAGGCGCGGGAAAGTTTGCCTAAAGCGCGCGCAAGTTGCGCAAGTGTTGCCTATGTCGCGCATGTGTCGTGGTAGTGTCGCCTAAGTCGCGCGCGTCGCGCAAACGTCGCGTTGCATGCGTAGTACTGTAGACTTGACCTACATTGCAATATGTGCCATTGTGAGGCTACTCAGGATCGAGTCTCTACAACGGGATATGACACATTCCCAGGTACCGAGAATCAGAACCAAGTACCGAGTACCTGACTACTGATTCCCTTGTACTGAGTACCGAGTAACAACATAACCAATTGACAAGAAAAACTACCAATACGAGCGACTCACCTTGGCTCGGACTACAACTTTTGTTAAGGAACTTAAACATAATAATAACTTTCATTTTTCATTATCGCCGATGTTTCAGATTTCTTTAGCTTATATCTCGGTCAAATGATAACTGATGGACAAGAAAAGACTACCAATACACTCCCCTAGATCACCGACCACCGACCACCGAGTACTGAGTACTGACAGATACAATTCACAAGTTATTTGATCCCTACACCAATGGATAATACATACAAATGCAATTCATGTCCATTTGAAGTACCGGGTTTTGGGTTTGACACTTGACACTTGGTGATTTGTGCAATGAGTGAAAAATGGAAATGTTGCATACATATTTTCGGGTCTCGGGCTTCGGGTTTCGGCCCTCGGCACTCGGAACTCAATGATTTGTGTAATATAAATGAACAATGAACATGTTGCACACCTGGTTTCGAGTTTTGGGTTTCAGCACTTGAAACTTGGTGATTTGTGCAACAAGTGAAAAATGGAAATGTTGCATACATATTTTCGGGTCTCGGGCTTTGGGTCTCGGCACTCGGCACTCGGCACTTGGTTATTTGTGTGATATAAATGAAAATCAACATGTTGCACACTGGGTTACAAGTTTCACACTTTTGCACTGGAAACTCGGTGATTCGTGCAGTGAGTGAAAAATGGACATGTTGTGTACATGTTTTTGGGTCTCAGGCTTTGGGTTTCGGCACTTGGTACTCGGAACTCGATGATCTGTGTAATGTAAATGAACAATGAACATGTTGCACGCCGGGTTTCGAGTTTTGGGTTTCGGCACTTGAAACTCAGTGATTTGTGCAACCACTGAAAAATGGACATGTTGCATACATATTTTCGGGTCTCAGGCTTTGGGTTTCGGAACTCGGAACTCAGAACTCGATGACCTGTGTAATATAATTGTACAATGGACATGATGCACACTGGGTTTCGAGTTTCGGCACTTGAAACTCGGTGATATGTGCAATGAGTAAGAAATGGATGTTCCATACATATCTTCAGGTTTCTGGCTTCGGCACTCGGCACTCAGAACTTGGTGTCTTGTAGGGCAACACTCACCTCTGTCCACCTGTCCATATTATATACCACCCTCGACCCACCGTCTAATATAAGATATTGTATAACCCGGGTCTCGGAACTCGGTACACTTACCTCTGCTCCATCATGTCTACAATTATCATACACCAGGGCCCACCCGTCTATATTATATACCACCCTCGGCCCACCTGTCTAATGTGATATACTGTATAACACCCTTGGCCCACCCGTCTAATATGATATATGATTTAACACCCTCGGCCCACCCATCTAATTTATTGTGAGTCTCGGCCCACCTGTGTTTGTGATAACAAGTACCCTTGCCATACCCGTCTATCTGATACACATCTACCTAGGTATACCCATCTACATTATATCCAACTATCTCGGCCCATCCATCTATACAATATTCATGTCCATCGGCCCACTCATCTACTCTACATATTCCCTATATGGGCCCACCCGCCTCCATCGAGAATAATATTCTTCCCGGCCCATCCGTCATAGTCGAGGATATTTCTACCATGGGCCCATGGTCCGCTGGCCCGTATCATACGGGATATTATGCATGTCCGTTCACTCGTATAATATGGAGATAGGTCACTGTAATATGTGCTATCTTTTGGATTTTATGGACCCTCGCCTATTTCTTATCCTCCTCCAGGTGGTTTTTGCTTGATTCATCATGCTTTGTAAGACTTACAGTTGTGTTTTTAAAATATTAGTAAACAGGATGACTTAACACACAAAATGATTACTACAGTACCAGCATTGTAAGCGACTGGGGTGGCTCCAGCCTCAAACCGAATTGTAAGTGGAAGTTGAGGCCTTGATTGCTTCCTGTTAAGACCCATACCGAAGGGTCTCATTAGGGAAGGAAGGGCTTGGCCTCAGCTCGTGCGCTGTGCCCCTTACCCGAGTACATGCCCCATATTTCAGAATGAAGTCCGGAGGACATCTAACAAAGTTCAGTAGAACTCCGAAGGTAAGGCAACTCTGGTGAAGTGCCCAATGGACTTCCAGCAAAGCGCGGGAAAGTCCAGACATGATATCCGGACTGCGGGAACTCGTCCGGAAGTATATCCGGAGCGTGGGAACTAATCCAGACATACGTCCGGAAATGGGAAGACTGTTTAAACGAAGTCCAGTGGAACTCCGAAGGTGAGGCAACTCTAGTGAAGTGCCCAATGGACGTCCGGAACAGCGTGGGAAAGTCCGGACATGATATACGGACCGCGGGAACTCGTCCGGAAACATATCCAGAGCGCGGGAACTAAATCCGGACATACATCCGGAAATAGGAGGACTACTTAGAAACATGTCCGAGAGTGGAACAGATAAAGGATTGAACAGGATGAAGGCATCAAGCCAAGGTCCGGACAGAGGATATGTTGGAGGACGAAGGATAAGCGGAGGATGGTTGACATAGGACGAAGGATGGACGGAGGTCATAGGACGAAGAATGGATGAAGGCCTAAGGCTGGAGGACGCAGGCCTATGGCCGAAGGACAAGGGATGGACGAAGGCCTAAGGCCGAGGGATAGCTATCCAGACGAGGTCCGGAATAGCCCAGGATGGGTGAAGGACGAATGATAGCTATCTGGACAAAGTCCAGAATAGCCAAGGATGAGCGGAGGACTACCATAAGGTAGGGTCGGAGTGTAAGGGAATCAATCCCTAAGGCTTCGGAGATGGAAGCAACATTAATGGAGAATAACTGTAATATTCGAACTAAGGAAATACTACGGGTTACACAGGGTTTATATACTGTAGTACTCCCAACGGGTATCCGGCTGAAGCGCAGCCCCCGGAAGCTAAGGCTATGTACTAGAGAGACTAACTCAAAAGAATATAACTGCGGATGATCAAGAATGGAGCCGGATATCAAATAGAACAAAGGGAACAAGTTAAATGAATAGACTAACGGAAAGGATCAGAATGGAGTCGGATATTAACTGTCAGGAGGATCCAGGCATATAGGGGCAGAATGAAGTGCATACAAATGGGGACTCAGGGGAAATGAATCCCAGACCAGGATATGATAGATATCTGAGGACCGGAAAAGCAGTGGTGACTAAATGGAGTTATGGACAGAGCGTGGGAAAATGATCTGGAGATATCCAGACAGGATCCGGAAGTCCGGAAATCCGACGTCCGAAGATTCAGGGGTCAGGGGTCAGGGGTACAGGCTTGTTGTAGATGTTTGGAAGGCTGAATATCAAGTAGGATGATGGACGGAGGTAGCAGGGCTGATCCTACTGAGGTGTAACATACACAATGGAAAGGATGGTGACAATAGGGCTGGGAAATAGGGTCCGGAGTATGGGATATGACACTTCCCCCCTGAGCTTGCCATTGAAACAGATCATTCTCAGAGAATTCTGGATTATCAAGTTTGAGTTTGGGTGACCGAAACATTGCAAGTGACAAGGTTTGAACTTACCTTTACTAATTCATATAATGATGCATGTCATTTACTCATCATTATTTGTAATACTATCATGTATATTAGTAAACAAGCTGATTCAAGTAGATGATTTGATAGGAGTAAATCTAATTTTGTAACAATATGACACACTATTCTAAAAGGGACAAGTACTAATAACCATGGCGCTCTTCTGCATCTGCAGTATATCAATCAGTATGGGCTCTCAGAATCAGGTAAGTAACACAAGCAATTGTTGATCACTCACTCACAAGTCACTATACAAACAGAAATACAGTCACTGCATTCAAGGCCAAAACAACAGTAAATTTCACGCTGATTAATAAGACTTTCCACTTTACATCATTCTCAATACAAGTAAGATTATTAGATTAAAGTACAGGCCATCTTTGTGTCTTTAAGTAAGAGACTCTAGCTATATACTGTCACATTATAGGTTGCTATTTTACATCAAGGGAGACATAACAAAATTGAAATAGACTTTCATAGGTTGAAACACAACCTACTGGTAAGACATACCTAGCAGATTTTATTATTATATACTATCATTGTAGCTATTGGTGTGTGAAAGCAAAAAATAATTTCTTCAAAAGAACCAGTACATTATCTACCATGAAACCTAGAAAAGTCATAGACCATGTACTTGTAGACTGGCAAGAAATCTTATTCTGTATAGTTGTGCTGTCTCTATACATGTGTCGTACAAAAGACTCTTAAGTAACAAGACAACAGGGATATATAGGACTTGTCTGGAAATCATATGGACACTATGACAATCCTAAGAATTGAGCTTTACAAGCCTAGCACAGGTTTGATCATCACAACAGGCTCTGTTATAAGAGGCCTTTTGCGTTATATAGCATCTTGAATACAACTAAGAAGCATATTAGATAGACCTTGAAATAAGTATAAGTAACCAGGTATAGAGGGCAAAACAAAACTCGAGATTTAACAGAAAAATTAGATTGTTGTACTGATGTTTTAATCATCCAAAGCAAAATCTCATACTACTTCCTATGGAATAGCATTGAGGTCCTTTTGATATTGCATGAGAAAATCAACCTAGTTATGACAGTCATTGTGTTCAGCCTTGTAAAGGTGAAGCATATGATGGAGGGTTTAAATGGCCTACAGCGCATTTTCTAATATTTCAGACTGTATCTTATTATAAGATTATGACACAATAGGACATACAAATGTACTGAGATATCATTATATTATACATTAATACCTACTTTCTCAACTGTACTAATATCATGCACTAATTTTCCTAGCTGTGAGAGAGAAGGTACAAACATGTACGCCTTAGATGGTGCCAAGGGGCCAGGGCAGTAGAATGGTACTTGTTGTCAAATGATGGACAAGTTTAGTACACCACGATTGTTCAATGCACATATCTTATCTCAAGCCTTGGTAAAAATACACACAATTGACTTAGCACGATAAACCAAATAAGCTAAGATAGGGATGCCTTGTTTTTTTGTGAAATTTAGCAAGCATACATCAGCCTCCAAGTCAGCCATTATCTCCTACACCTCTTTGCAATCTTGTTTGCAGAACTTTTGTCATACTAACAGCTCACCAATGTTGATCACACAAAGGTGGTAAACAGGAGCATACTGCTTCCAATTTTGGTATTAAAGTTAAGGTTGTAAATAAATTATTAATGCTGTTGTGGCTGAAATTTTGGGGTGTGGCAGGAGCAGTGGGAAGCAGGATAGTCATATGCACAAATAATAGGTATTTTTTGGGTCTTTCAACTCTAAATGCAGCTTCGAGACTTCTACAGCATTAGTGTGATGGCTGATATGGTGTCGATGGACTTTATTAATGCATTTTGTTAGTTTCACTCTAAGTGAAAGAAACTCAAGCATGGTTCCCTTATTCTTAGCAACTCAGGATGGAATCATGGTCACTCAACATTTGCCTTCTATCTGAAGCCCACTATGCTTAATCTTGCTCTGGATTGATTGTACGTGAGGACATACTTATTATATTATGTCTTCACATTATGAATGAGTCATAAAGAGTTTTCTGTGTTCCCTACCATTTAGTGTATTCTGAAGATCTCATCTAGTGTGGCCTCAAGGAAGAGGTCCGTCTGTTTGATGGGACCTGCCCCTTGCACTCAATACAGAGGGCCTGCTGGAAACAGAAACTCTAACCCCATCAGATGCATTCCTTCATACATTCATCTGATGTGTCCACCCTCTGGAAACACACAGCACAAATACAAAACAACTGTATCTATTATCCTTGAGCATAATATCAATGCTGTTCTTGTGGAGGAAGAAAAACTGCTATCAAATGCATTGACATGCACTTCTCTGTTTTCTGCCATTGTATTTAAGTAATCCTGGGGGAGTGTGAAGTTGGAACTTGAAGTGGACTGAACACACACTGACAAAAGAACCTGCTTATATAATAGTAGGCTACAACTTGTTGCTTGACCAAATCACATCTTCAACAAATATCATATTTGCTATGCCAGCTTGTGCAGATTTTCTACAAATATAAATGATGATAGTGACAAAGTATGGGCAGGCAAACATCAGTCTCATCATGTAGACCCTAAGAACCAAAAGAACTGGATAGACTTTGCAGGCTACTTTTGTGCTTGATTTATTGGATCATATTGAATTGAGGATTAGTAACGAGGACCCCCAAGGGTACAGCTCGATTCTGGGTCGCGAGAGTGATGATGGGTGTAGACGTAAAGGCTTTGTAAGAGAACGCAATGATGAAATGATATACCGTGCTGCAGAAGAGAGGACCGAAAATGTATGTGAAAAGAGAGAAAACACCATGATGGTATGAAAGTTGTTGACAAATCATACTGTGCCCGTTTCCCAAAAAAGTAATCTGCACAATATGCTAAACCTTTCGATATTTGTTCGGGCCCTTGCCGCTATGACCTCCCCCAGACGTTTTGGCACCCTTGGAAGGTTTAGGCTTGCCAGCCAAATTCTTCTTGGGGTTGCTGCTAGAGCTAGACTTGCTGCTAGGACCAGCCGCCACAGGGTCAGAACTGGACACGTCAGCCATAGCAATACTGTGAAACGTCTGAGGTGGAGGAGCTTTTGAAGGGCGACAACGACTCTTGGAATGAGTTAACGCGGGTTTCGTGTTAGCATCTTCCTCCACTTCTGAAGGCTCGTACAACGAGTCATTGACTTGTTTTGAGGTTCAGAAATGTGCAGAGTGCCAGTTGACGTAGCGCAGGTGCGCTTTCATTCCTCGGTCGAGGAGCTTCGTAATCGCATCCATACGGAATTCAGGCACCAAGGTCTTGATTAAATGAAGTCAGAACACCTCACATAATACTATGATAACTTACCCCATGGGCCCTGTGCTCAGCCTTTCTGTTGTGCATGTCAATTGGTTGATTGTTATCTCCTTTGATCCAAAGGAAATATTTGACTGATTGAATATGACACCATGTGTGATTAGCGACCCTAACAGGGTGCTCAAAAGTACGTGGCGTAGAACGCTTGTTGATGAACGATTTAAGGGAAAGGGGTTCAGGTTGGCTGGGAAGATCGTTGGGCTTACAATTATGCAACGTCTTTGCGCGGTAGACTTTCTTGCAGGATAGACATAATGTTTAGCCTCACGTATGAGGACAATTGATGCATAGATCGCCTCTGGATACTCCTCAATCATGGACTCTACTTTCCGAAACACATGAGCCCACTCTTCCGTCACAGCGGTCTCTCCAATGAAAGGAATGAGTAAGACTTCTGTGGGTTCTTCTGTTGTGGTTAATGAGATCGCCATATCAGGCGTGACAGACTTGTCTATAATCTGGAGCGGGTAATTCATATGAACCTGTGGATTTATTGTCCTGCGATGGTAAGGGATACGATCCATCGCGAGTGTGAACAATTTCTTCAAGTCGTCATAGAATGCTTCATGCAGAACAGTAGGCATATCAATGACAAGGAGATGTTCGTTATAGTCGTATGTCAGCCTGAAGCGCCCAATTGAGCAATTCTTAAAATAGATTAGCGTGATTGACTCACCTTGGTGTCAAGGTCGTACTCAAGGACTATCAGATCCGAAGGGCTTTGGCCTCAGCTCGTATGCTGTGCCCCTTTCCCGAGTATTGCCCTGTATTTCACAAAGGCTTAACTATCGCGTCCGAAGGTTCTGGATGTATAGCGTATAGATATCCGAAGGTTTCCGGATAACAGATAAGCGTATAAAGGCTAATCCGGACGAAGTCCGAACTAGAAACTAACAGAGGTAGACTACCCGAAGGTAGAGCTGAATACGTAGACTTAAGGATTCAATCCTAAGTCTCGGAAGTTGACAAGAGTAAAGACTCGAGTCCAGAGTATCGGAAATGAGCAGAACTATAGTTGATATTCGAACTGAGGTAGTATTGTATGTTACACGGGTTTATATACTTGAGGATAGCACAGGAAATGTATGTAATAGTCGTCCGAAGCTATGTACGCGACATGTGGAATAATATGGTGAGGTGTCACAGATCATACTAGAATGGAGACGGAAATGAAAAGGCAGTACGGATCAGTAATGGACAGAACACGAGAATAACCGAGAAGCGGAAGCATAGGAATACCGAATGGAGAAAGGCTATGTTAACATTATATGAACAGGAAATGAATTTAGAAAGCTTATTGTATATGGATCGGAAGTGGAGATAGAATCGAGACAGGCATGGAAACAGATCTGGGTATCGGATCAGATCAGATCTGAGGTCCGGAAGTCCGGATGAGAAGCGTGGATATATGGATATGACACTTGGCTTCGTCACTACTTGGCCCATTTCCCTCACTGCATGTTCTATTAATTCAAATTCTCGTGGTCCCACGCCAGCAAATTCCTATGATATTTGGTAAGTAATGGTTGGTGACTCGTGGGCCAACTTCAAGTTGAACTTGAAGCGTGACTGAAGACATACCGTATGACTTTTTGCTGGAGTAGGTCCAGTAAAATATTTCCATACCTCCTCCACAACTTCAGCCCAGTTAGAATCAAATAAAAGCCAACTTTCCATTGAAACATACTGGGGGTAAACTGTTCAGAATTGTAGAACTGCTGCACATCATACAAGGGAACATCATCTGCAGCAACTTCAAGCTCAGGTTGGGTAGCCACGGGAGTAGTAGAGAGTTCAACCATAACTATGTTCTCAGGCTCTTCAAGTTGTACCTCCTCGTTATCAGAAATTGTCAACATTGAGCAGGCTTCAGAAGCAGAACATTCTTAATTCATATTGAGGGTTCAGCACTTCTCAAGGGAGCCACTATGTCATGATGTGCCTGTCACAACCCAAGAATGAATAAACGCTAGGGCAGAAACTAGAACTCAAACAAAGGATAATCACAAGAGAAGAGAAGCAAGTGTGCCTTGAGTCGATTCAATGATGAATACACAAGAGGTTTGAACTAAGGAACTACTGACTACAATTGACTACCTATATACAACTATTGAAACAGAGATACAAATTGAGTTCTAACTACTGACTAATCATTAAATAGAATGAGAATCATACGATGTTTACATAATGGAATGTTCTGAAATGTTCTTTGTTATCTTATCAGGTCACGTGATATAATCTTATCTAATCTAATTAGTTACAGTCATAGAATACTTCTTCATCATCTTCTTCCACATGGGTAACACAAGTAGTAGGAGCTAAGGGAATTGTAGGGTTGAATCGGGGATTAGAATGAGGTGTTTGTGACAGTGCCCAGAGTAGAACCTTTATTCACCCCAACTTATACTTAATGTCCACCATCCTGAGAGCCAAGCCTCTGTCACTAATAGGGGGTCCTTGACGCACCTGAGGGGTGAGCCCACCCACGGGCTCCAGAATTTGAACAGAAAGCTAATGCAAGATTCAGATGAGACTATGGTTACTTTCATCAATATTATGTCATATCTGCTGCCAAGCAGAAGTCTCAACTAGTCCGCACAGTCACTCCCCCAGAGATTATAGCTGTATAGTTTGAAGACAGTTGCGCCTATTATAATTGCTAATGCCCTAGTCCATTATAAGATACTACTCTCCAAAGACAGGGACATCAAAATATCTGTAACATATTCAGTTTGACTAACAATTCTACTCATTGTTCTGTTATTACTAGGGAAGGCACTTCATTGGATAACTCTGATCACAACCATTGCGCATATTTAAGACATTTCGCATTCAGCAGACATCTACACTTGTCATACACTATTTCTCATTCTACATCTATCACCTCTACATTTGAGCCTAGGTGAGAAAACAGGACTATGTAGTCCTTTGATACTGTAGAACTTAAGACATCTATTATTCACAATACTAACACCTATGACATCACTTATCCTAACTCACACACCCTTTGTTGACCTCATTCAAGCACAATGTGTGATATCTACTTTCTGCATCACTTGCCAGTTGAGGAGACTCCTACATACTTGAGCTCTGCCGGGAACATTGTTAAGACCCATGCTGGAGGGTCTCATTAGGAAGGAAGGGCTTGGCCTCAGCTCGTGCGCTGTGCCCCTTACCTGAGTACATGCCCCATATTTCAGAATGAAGTCCGGAGGACATCCAACAAAGTTCAGTGGAACTCAGAAGGTAAGGCAACTCTGGTGAAGTGTGGGAAAGTCCAGAAATGATATCCACACTGTGGGAACTCGTCCGGAAACATATCTGGAGTGCGGGAACTAAATCCAGAAATAGGAGGACTACTTAGAAACATATCCGAGAGTGCAACAGATAAAGGATTGAACAGGACGAAGGCATCAAGCCAAAGTCCGGACGGAGGATATGTCGGAGGACGAAGGATAAGTGGAGGAATGCAGGATGACTATCCAGATGAAGTCTGGAATAGTCCAGGATGGGTGGAGGACGAAGGATGGATGCAGGCCTCAGGCCGAAGGATAGCCATCTGGACGAAGTTCGGAATAGCCAAGGATGAGCGGAGGACGAAGGATAACTATCCGGACAAAGTCCAGAGTAGTCCAGGATAAACGAAGGATGAAGGATAGCTTATCTGGACGAAGTCCGGAATAGCCAAGGATAAGGAAAGACTACCATGAGGTAGAGTTGGAGTGTAAGGAAATCAATCCCTAAGGCTTCAGAGATGGAAACAGCATTAATGGAGAATAACTGTAATATTCGAACTCAGGAAATACTACGGGTTACAGAAGGTTTATGTACTGTAGTGTTCCCGACGGGTATCCGGCCGAAGCGCAGTCTTCGGAAGTTAAGGCTATGTACGAGGGAGTCTAACTCAAAAGAATATACTGCGGAATGATCAAGAGTGGAGTCGGATATGAAATGGGAATGAGTTAAATGAACAGGAAATGAATAGACTAACGGAGGGATCAGAATGGAGTCGGATATTAACTGTCAGGAGGATCTGGGCATATAGGGGAAATGGATTCTAGAACGGGGTATGACAATATCCGAGGACCGGAAAAGTGGTGGTGACTAAACAGAGATATGGCTGGAGCATGGGAAAATGGTCTGGAGATATCCGGACAGGATCCGAAATCTGGAGATTCAGGGGTCAGGGGTAAAGGCTGGTTGCAGATAAGTTTGGGAGGATGGATGTTGAGTAGGATGATGGACGGAGGTAGCAGGGCTGATTCTACTGAGATGTAACATGCACAAATAGAAAGGATGGTGATAATAGGGATGGGAAATAGGGTCCGGAGTACGGGATATAACAAACATACATACTATCATCTATTCTGATATACCACCTAACTCTAAACAAGTTTATTCAACTCAAATTAAAATATGCTGTTTCTTATCCTGTCATGTCCCTTCACACATTTGTCACCCATGTTTGATTCTATTATGAGAGGATTGCAAGCTACTGACAATGATGTGCATATGTCTAACCTTCAAATTGAAGGAATGATTCTCACTCTCAAATATTGAGGAAGAGGTTGAGGAAGAGCTGAACCTGAAGACATTTTTTCTCTAGTATACTAGAGGTGAACTTCAATATAATTATAACATTTTCATTATTCTTATGCAAATTTTCTAGTAACTATTAATTTTCAACTTTCATGTTACTGTTTTCAAGCCTCAAGATTATTTTCCCATCCAGTATGTATTTTCTCCGCTGACTCTTATTTGTTCACACCAAAAATAATATAACCTTCAAATATAGACCTTATCTTAGTTCAATTTTTCTTTCACCTCACATGTTTGTGGCTGACTGTCATTGTGTCTGATATATTTGCTTATATTTATAAACTACAATACAGGCTGTCATGTTTGATGTGTAAGATACATAGTACAGATGAAAAGTCAAAAAATAATAGCTTTAAATACAAGTTACCTGTTCTGTAATTTGATTCTTTTGCTCTCTGAATCATTCCTGAAAATTCCAAGTCACAAAAACAACAATGACATATTTTCTGCCCCAAGTACTTCAAAACCTATAGAACAAAATTCAAGCAAGGAGATACCAGTTTACCCCTCTGAATGAGTCTATAGCTAATTTGTTTTAAGAGACTTACTACAAATTTTATACCTACAAGCTCAGCCCTTGTATATGAAACAAGGCAATACAAATTCAAATAGTGATTCAGACTGCAATTCCAATACTGAGTCTAATATTACGAATTCCTATGACTCTGCTAGTGACCTTGAGGAAAATCTGGTACTTACTATGTACAAGAGGGTTGATATGAAAGTCAATCAAAGAGCCATACTTTACTTCATATATAATTCCCACTGTGCCCTGGAAATACAAGAACATTCCTATCTCTTCTAGAATATGTTGAAAAGTTATTGAACTACTCAAGTCTAAGATGAATGCTAAGTATACAAACTGAGCCAATCTGCTTATCACTCTCGATGGTTCTGTGTATTTAAGAACAATGGCATTATAGAGTAAATTGTTACCGACAACAGCCCTGAAGTTAAGGGAGCCTTTTAACAGTAATTACTGCAAGTGGACATTCTACAGATTCAAATCTCACCCTACAATTTACAAGTTAATGGGGTAGTTGAATATGGACACTTTTATTTTAGAGAAGCACCACTCAAAACCGAAAACGGATGGTCCCAGTCATGTGTGACCGAACAGCCAGCAAGTGTGATGAATGTGTGGCGGCTTCTTTGAAACTGAGCACCCTGGATCTCACAACAACTCAAGATGAATGTGTGAAATGAAAGACTGGGGGACACCCAACACCGCGAACAAAAAGGAATTGCAAAGATCAGCCGTCAAAATGATCGCCGTTGAAGAACAATCAACTCAACTCCAGGGAAAAATGATGATAAATGGGGGGGACACAAGGAGCTGATATAATGACCAAAAATGTGTAGCCTAGTCTGCTATGCTTACATAGACAAGCGCATTTGATCCAAGGGGAAGCAAGGAAACAAATCCATGGGTCGCGCAGCGACTCGTTTGAAAGCTACGAAGCGCGCGAAGCTGAAGGACATTGCACACTATAGGCGTGCGGGCGTGGGAACATGTGACATGAAATGTGGAAAATGCAGAAAAGTGCAATGCAATAGATAAAGGCTCAATGAATATAGGAATAATGTGCTTCTAATAGCTTCTAAGTCTAGCTATGGACATGCTGAGAGGTCAAGTAAGGGGATGCAGTCAGATGTGTAAAAATGCGAAAAAGTGCAGAGCTATATATCTAGCTAAGCAAGGCTAAACTGAGCTGAGTATGCAATATGTAACAGAATATGTATGTAAGGGTCCATGCTATAGTATGGCACCATAATGAATAAAAATGCAAAAATACATACCAGTGAGACTTGCTGAACTATGGATGGATGCTGCTTAATGATAGTGTGATAAAAGCACGGGAAAGCACGCGTGCATAGGGTGCGGGAATGTCACACTCTATAAGGCAATGGCTAGGGAATGCACAGCTGCAAGTTTGTGCTTTGAAATTGGGAGAATTCCATAATACCCGCTCAGAAATATACAAGTCTCTACATCACGAGAATTACATAAGAGTGCAGGCCATCATTGTGCCTTGAAGACATCGTATATTAAATAGCTTACAGGGCTATTTGGTCTTCCAGCCTATAAGGCTATCATTTTTCAGTATCTAAGTGCCTACAGAGCTATCATTCACAAATCTCAAATTGTATACCATCCATCAACATGACTATACAATACTTCTAAACAGCTTTCTATACCAAGCTTTACGTGTATTTACGCAAACTCTCTCTTTCACGACAAGGGAGACACATCAAAGTTGAACCAGACTTTCATAGGTTGAAACACGACCGCGAGAATGACTTCGCGATTGCATTCGTAATTGAGGCGCCTCAGCGCGGGAGACTCGAGTATTGACTCTTTCAGAATCTCTACCGCTTGGCGCTCTTCTTGTCCAAATACGAAAGGGACATCTTTCCTGGTAAGGTTGGTTAGCGGGCGCGCTTTGTGCACGAAATCGCAAATAAAAATGCATAGAACTCCGCAGGTTCCTAAGAAACCGTGGACTTGAGACTGGTTAGTGGGCTCTGGCCAATCGCAAATCTTTTGAACCTTAGTGTCTTCGGGTACACGTTGCGAAGGCGCTGTAGGATGCGATTCATTATTGTGAGATGCTCCCATACGAAGCGGCGAATGCCTTGGTTCTCGGCTATGAGCTCGTATGTGCCGTCGTCATATTCGTAACGCGTTTCAACAGACTTAACTGCAATGTTGTCTATGAAGGGAAGGGTGTGTTTCGGAATTTCGTCTTGGAGGATGAAAGTGACGTCGCCTTGGAATATCTGTGCTGCGTTGGTGTGACCTTGTGGTAAGGTGGTCAGCCTATGCGGGCCTAATGGTGTACCAAAAGCTGTGAGGTCGCGCGAATCGACGTGAAGCGCACGCTGGTCATAACCTGAATACAAATCCATCATGCCATAAATCGCGTAGCCCGCGAAGGACTCTGCGAGGTGTTCAATGAAAGGGGGAACTGAAGTGTCGCGAATCGTAACCGCGTTGAGCGGCTGCAAGTCGTGCACTAAACGTAAAGATTTGCCATCTTTCTTGACTACACAAAACCAGCGCGAACGATATGCGGCCATTGAGGGCTCGTATACGCCTGACACGATCTTTTCTTTGATGATGCGCATGACTTTGCCAATGGTTGAAGGCGGCACAGGGATATTGCGCTGCGACCATGGCACATGCGGGACTGTTGGGATTTTGTATGGCGGGAAATACCTTTCGTCAAGGCGTCCGCGCTCTGATGCTTCCCAAGCGAACGCGAGTTCATGGGTGCGAATGAGCCAACGTACTAACTTGATTTCCTCTGGCCAAAGCCATTTTGCGGGATCGACATCAAGTTTGTCCACGCGCGCTTGCGTGAATCGAATACCTGGAGTAAATCTGGGGGTAGCTCGCGCACTACACGATACTCTGGTAGACGTGAGATGCGCATAACACGCAGATTTAGGAAGCGCTGAGAAATAAGACGAAGGGAAAATGCTATGAGGGGGGCGAGATGCTATGTTGCTCCTTAAGAGCTGCTGAGAGATGCTGTCCGCGCGCGCGTTGAGCGGCGCTACGGGTTCGATATGAGAATGCTGTGTTTGAGAGAATGAAAAAGAAGTATGAAGCGGGGTGCATGAACACTTAATGGTGTCTCCCCGCTGAATCTGCAGATCATCAAAACTTAAAAACCCTGACCGTTAACCTGGGAAACATTTGCGCGCGCGTGAGAATGCGCGCCTTCTATACAAGGCGCGCCGTGCGTAGCGGATTGGCAATTCTTTACCCAAGGCAAGGTCGGGATACGCATTTCTTTGCCCGTGTTAGGGTCCGTGATAACAATATCTTGCTCCCCGTCAGGGAGATCAAATGTGCGACAAGAAGTGAGAGTGAAAAATAGGCGACCGAGCAGAATCTCGAAATTCGCGCGCTCAGATACCTGAGCTTGGAAAAACATAGGACCGCCGCCAAAGTCAAGAGGTTGTTCTCTATGACCCCTAGCGTAGAGTCTCGTGTGGTGTTGACTGATTCCATGTTGAGGCGATGGTCTGAACGCAGACGTACGCCAAGTGATTGCCAAATGTCCTTAGGCATGACGACAACTTCCGCGCCTTGGTCAAGGACACAGGTAAGTATACACCCGCCTACTGTGCTTGCGCGGATGCAGCGTAGTGCCGCGTAATGGTTAGCAATGATACAACCATCGTCGCTTCGCATATGCGAGCCGTCGTACTGGCGCATCCAATCTCTGTTAGCCGGGTGACTTGATAATTCGTTGACTGAAACCGTGCCAACGGTTACGCGTTTGTTGGAAGACATGTCGCAGAAGTTCTTCCTGATGTCTGGCGAGACCGCGAAGATATCCCTGACTGGGACTTGGATCGTTATGTCGAGAATCTGATCAGTGATACGTTTTTCCGCGCCCTTATCCTCTAGCGCGCACGATAGACGATACTTGCCAGTGGGCGGGGGAGCTGGTACTGCGTGTGCGGGGGTAGAAGTGTTAGCTGTTTTAGACGTGGATGAAGAAGATGAAGAAGATTTCACACCAGTGACTGGCGCGCCTAATGCTGCGGGCGATGGTATTTTCACGACTTCTAGGTCTTTACCTTTACTAGACGAAGCTTGAATTGCAGGGGAAACGAGTTCCTCCTCAACAGTCGCTTGTCTAGACGCGGGCGCTGGGCGTGCGCGCGGCTCGCGGCTCGCTTGGGACATCGACGCCGTCAAAACGAACGCTTTTGCCTTTCGCGTTGCGCTTCTGTTCTAGCTTGGCTGTGGTGAGTGCTAAAACATGTTTAGCATTCTCTATGCGACGCACGTCTTCTTCTTCGTCAGTATCTGATTCTACTACAGTATGAACGAACGCGGAGGGATCGACCTCTATTACGCATTCGACCTCTGGAGAAGCGCGATAAAACAAACCCGCCTGCACGCTATGCATAGGCGTATTCTTTTCGCTTTCAAGGAAGCGATCAATCTTTTCCTTGAGCATAGGCTCAGGCCCAAAGATCCTGTTACCATTAGGCAGAACGAGCTTATTGCTGTCGTCCCTCTTGCATTTGCCTGCCTCGAGATACTTTGCACGTTCTGAACAGTGCCCAATGTAGTGATCTGACGCGCCGCAGAATATGCAGCCCTCGAACTGAGGAGTGGTAGGACGCGGATATTCGCGCTTTGTCACTGTGCCTTTGGCTGGTTTCTGCGCTGTTTTGGGAAGAAGGTTAGCAAGGGTGGGATTAACAGGTGTACTCGCGCTCTGAGGGGGCAGCGGCGATTCAGGTAATAAAAATAATGCCGCCACTCTCACGTCTGTGAGCGGGTAAGGATCCTGTGGATGATGATCGGGAAACTTGATCAGTAGACGTGTACGCGTTTGCGTCTGAATATCGCTAGGGAGACCTTCAAGGAAAATACGGTCGCATTCTGCTGTGCCTATTATACCTTTGTTCATGAGCTGCTGCATGACTTTGCGAAACGCGCGATCATACACGCTGAACTCGTCACGCTGTCTTGTTACTTAAGGGTCTTATATAGAACGCGTGTATAGAGACAACACAACTATACAAATAAGACTTCTTGCCAGTCCTTAAGTACACGGTCTACGACTTTTCTAGTTTTCGTGGTAGATAACGTGCTGGTTCTTTGGGAGGAATTACCTTTTCTTTCAACTCGCAAAATAACCTGAAAGATAATGAACAATAGTAAAATGAAGTGCGTACGTTTCAATGAAAAACGTTAAAAATATCAGTTAGGTATGTTTCACCCTAGTAGGTCGTGTTTCAACCTATGAAAGTCTGTTTCAACTTTGTCGAGTCTCCCTTGAAGTGAAAGGTATGAAAGTCTGTTTCAACTTTGTCGAGTCTCCCTTGAAGTGAAAGGAAGAGTTTGCGAATGTACACGTAAAGCTTAGATCGTAAAAGACGTAAGAATGAATAAATGTGTATAAACACCCTTGGTTGATGCTATACAATTTAATATGAATATCCTTCCTTGTGTAGGCCAAATGTTGGGAGTACACAATGCTCAAGGATAAAACTGAATTTCTTGCCTGTATAAACTGTATACAGTCGCACAAGAAATAGGCTTAAAATACCTTGCCTGTATAGGCCAAATGTTGGGAGTATACAGTC
>JRHT02000171.1:0-77574 GCA_011800875.2 Suillus brevipes Sb2 | reverse complement strand
CACTTGTAGATATTTCCATATGTGCCACCGGAAATCGGGTCTGGGCTACATCGGGTGATAAGCTTGGTTAAGTCTGGGATGAGGATTGTCGTGATCGGCTGAGTGGAGGGAGTGACATTGGGAGTAGTAAGTAGGGATGGTTCAATAATGCCAGTAGATCTTCGCTGATCTGCTGCCAAAGGACCAGCTCCAGTATCCATTCCAAAACTTGAATTTTCATGGACTCTGCGAAGTTTTTGGGTTGATGGTTTCCTTCCAGGTATAATGTATGGATGTTGACGATGTTGCGCCGTCGAACGGGGAGGACGGGGACGATGCTGTGCACCCACGTTGGTCGTACTGGAAGAAGAAGAAACCGTGTCCGGAGGGTGAGCACGGTCAGAGTCGGGTTGCGTGTCCATCTCCTGGTGCATAGTTGAGATAGCGGTTGTCGTTTGTGAATGGAGTTTGTGCTATCAATCGGAAGGATGGGTGTTGCGGCCTCGAAGTTAACAGTTGATACAGGATTACAAATGAGAAATGAGACCGTGATGGCTCGCGTCAAACGTTTGGTGCAATGTCCGATCAAATACTGCGCGTGTTTTTCTCTGGTGGAGCCGCGGATTGATGATTATCGAAAAGTTCGTGGTTTGGAACTGGCTAAGCGTTCTGCATACAACTTCGAAAGAGAGTCAGAGCGGACGTTGAAGTTTTCACAGGCTGTCGCTAGTTACACACGCATAAATACTACACCATGATATCCTCGGAGGGTCTTGATCTGCGACGACCTTGCGTGGAAACCAACCGTTATCTGCAACGATATGTTTCAAGGTCGCTAGCTATCCCGGTTTAGATGTTACATTAGAGATAGATTAGCGGATTGATCATGATGCATGTATCATGATGACATTGGATATGAGAATAAAGAAGGGGAAAAAATGTCGCGCTGCTTCACGCTATGGGGCGTGCCGCATGCATTTTAGACAAGAAGCACGTCTCGCATGACTCCGTGCCAGTCAACAAGCGTCCCTCCTTCTCGGCTCGTCCAAACTCGTTCCATGAGATTACAGACCTGCAGAGCACAGTTCCCCGCTGTCTCCATCTGCTGCTCCTGGTAGGTGCCGCAGGAAGTAATAACCTGAGGTATGCATCTTCTACGGAGTTCGCTCATCGTGAACAAATAGAGTGGGACCAGCTATGCATAACGACCTGTCCGAGGTACGATGAACTGATCCCGAGCATAGTGACCGAATCAAAAGGAAAAACGTTTTGAATGTGCACGTGCATGTGCATGAGAGTGAGTGCCGTAATGTAGAATGATTCCCAAGACCAGCGGCGGTGTTGAATCGGACTATCAAAATGCATTCAACAACATACCGGGCATTCAACAGACAGCTTGAGGCCGTGAAAGTAAGTGTCTAGAAAATAACGCATAGCATTCGGAGGTCGTCCAAGCACAGATGCGATTTTTTCACGAAAGAGTACAGCTTGTAGGGGAAGAGCATCGAAAAAAACTAGCCGCGCTCCACACTAGGGGCCCGCCGAATACTTTTAGCAAATGATGGAGAGAGCCGAGACACACAAGCCCACAGATGATGATAGCCTCTAGACAAGAAGCATCTGGGACTGTTGCATAACGACACGCCAATCAACAGGCTCGCCCCGCTCTCGGCTGCTCCACACTTCTCTCATAAGTTGAGCGACTCGAGCACAGTTCCCCACTGTGTCTGTCTGCTGCTCTTGCAAGCGTCGCAGGAAGTACTTGCGATATCGAGGGACGTCGGTTAGGCAGCCGCATATGCATATGCTGAACACGACGCTGCGCACAACGTGGCGTGCTGTGCTGAGGTCTTCAGCACGCCTGAGACACTTGACTGTTTCTGTGATGTTGCTCATGATCTCTGGACATCGTGGGTGATCTCCAGAGATGACTGAATGGAGATAGACGAGGGCAGACGCGCGGAATACGTCAGAGGTGAGGCGCCGTCGGCGTGTCGTTTCTGTGTCAATGCTGGGGTGATCACGGTCATTGGTAGACTTCAGGATGGTTTCGATGCGTTGCCCGCGTCTGACGAGTTCAGAAATGCTGAGTCTATCAGCGCGCCTGCATTCATCCTTCCAGCATGCGAGATCAGCAATTTCAGCGAGAGCGAGGACGATGCGATTTTCGCATCCCATGACAACCATCATCGAAAGCTCCGGTCTGCCATCACTAACGGCAGTGGCAGGATCATAGAGCGCACGGAGCAATTCAAGGAGCTTGGGACGACGGATGAGCGTCGCAGAGGCGAGGACGTCGAACCACATGGACGTCTTGATGATGAATCGCATGCTGTCACTGCATGATCTCAGTGCCCAGTCTGGGGCAACATGATTCCGCTGCAGAACTTTGATTGAAAATTCGCAGGCGCTGTCGAGGAACGCCTGCCACTGCCCTTGTCCTCCAGAAAAGAGGAAATAGGAGACCATGCAAAGGCTTGCAAGAGCGTCTCCTTCCGTCACTGGTGTCGCTGGTGAACGTTGGATGCGTGTGTATACATCATGATCTGCTGGCGCAGAAAAACCAATTGCGCCTTGGGTGCTCTTGCGGTGCAAATTCGCAAGCAAACATGCAGCCTCTCGGGCTGAATCACTGGAATGTATGAGTTTCCAGATGACGTTATCAATGGACCCATCGGCGTGCAAGTACTGAATACGGAGAACATGTCGCATATAGTGTTGCAATGATACAAATTGTTGCATGTTCAAGCCAACCCAGTTATGATGGATGGTGTTGCTGTAGTTAACGTGAGGGGGCAAGAGATATCCAGGGGGCATGACGACGCTATTATCGTCTTCGTCCGGGAAGTATGCATTGTACGTTGGAGAGAAATCGCTGGTGTGAGGTCGAGGCAGGATTGATTGCGGCCCTGGAAAAAAATGGTTTGAGTACTATAATACATATGATGACGATGCGGGGTCTCACTCAATGGTTCTAAGTTAATCGCATGAGTAGTGGAAGGGAACGCAGGTAGCATTGCTCCTAGATAATTTTCCCGAACGTCCAATGGTGAATCAATGTCCTGGACCACCGGAAGTCCTATGACAACATGAGAAAACAAGCAAAGGTATTCCACGAAAGGAGTCTTACGAGCATCAGCATTACCCCGAAGATAATCATTACGGGCTATACCCGGGTGTCGTTTGTCGCTGGAGATAGACAAAGTCGGAGTGTGGGAGCTCGTGCTCTTGTACAAAGCGCTACCGACAAATTGAACCGCTTCTGTGGCAAGAGGCCGATCAGTAAATGTCATAGACCAGCAACGGGCCATAAAATTCCAGTGCTGGTCTGTGATATAAACACTGGGTGGACGAGGATGCATTTTCCCCTCAATGACCACTTGATACGAGATCTGGAAGTCACGGGTCAAGTGACACCAGGGCACATTTCCCGTCAAAACCTGCAGGACATTTTAGTTAATTGCACTAACAGGGGGGAACAACTTACTTGAAGCATAATGCTACCGAATGAATACATGTCGCTTAGAGTAGTAGCTGCAGAATTTGACTCTTCCCCAAAAAGAAGTTCAGGTGCTGCCCATCTCACTGCTCCTGGATGAGAACTCATCCTTGCGAGGTACGTCATGCCAGCCAATTTTTTTATAGTCCCTGAAAGGCCAAAATCTGCAAGACATGCCTTTCCATCACTGTCGATGAGGACGTTGGTCTTGTAACTGGATATTAGTATAACGAGGGATAGAATTAATGATGGATCTTACACCAGTGAGGTCCCCATGAACGATGGGGTTCAAGTCCGTATGTCCGTCTTGTGTCAAGCTAAACGTGTGAACTGACGTAGAAAATTATTCATTTTCCTTTGGACATGCACGTTTTCACCCACGATAACGGAGGCCAGCAGCAATATCACGAAGCTTGTGCACAAAACAATGAGCTGGACTGTGCAAACTAGGAACGTATTTCAAGTGCTCACCAAAAGTAGGCGATCATGCAACCTGAGGGTCTTGTTGTTCTGGTCGAGAAACGACGTCAGAGTGCCGTTGGCCATCCACGGAGCAACCAAAGCTACTGAGTCGCCGAAGTCCGAAGCTGTACCCATGAATTTCAGAATATTAGAATGCCGCAGCCTCTTCCAAATTCCAAGCTCTCTCCGAAACATCTATGTAAGAAAGTTTGATGAGATCTGACTGTTCCCTCAGGTAGAACATTACCTCCGCATTACACAACTCGAATGGTGGTCGAATCGCTTTGACAGCAACCTGCAGGCGAGTATTGAGTTAGTGAGCGTGGAAGAACTCTAACATCCGCACGAACCTCTACATCGCCCTCTGGTCCGTGATATACACACTTGTAAATATTTCCATATGTGCCACCGCAGATCGGGTATGGGCTGCATCGGGTGATGAACTTAGTTAAGTCTGGGATGGGGGTTGGAGTGATCGGTTGAGTGGAGGGAGCGATATTGGGAGTAGTAAGCGAGGATGGTGCGAGAACATCAGTGGATCTTCGCTGATCTGCTGCCAAAGGGCGACCGACTCCAGAATTTTCAGAGACTCCGCGAAGTGTTTGGGTTTGACGATGTTGCGCCCTCGAACGGGGAGAACGCGGACGGCGCTGTGCACCAAAGTAAGTCGTACTGAAAGAAGGAAATGTGTTCTGAGGGAAAGTACAAACAGATTCTGGGTGCGTGTCCATCCCCTGCTGCGTAGCTAAGATGACGGTTGTAGTCTGAGAATGGTGGTTGTGTTATCGATGGGAAGGATGGTGCAAAAAGCCTAAAGCGCTAGGTGGCCTCGAGGTGATCAATCGATACAGGATTACACAATGAGAAATAAGGTGTGCCAGATTGGTACGAGGCGGCGTTAGTGACGTGGTGGCGGCTGAAGGTACATTGTATTGTACAGTGCATAACGAGTAGTAGGTGCCAGTGACATGCGCACCAAGTGTCACGGTCTGATCATACTCAACTCAGCCCACATCGAAAAAGAGACCTGTTTAGAGTCTGTTTGGTGAGCGCCAATCTGTAGGTACATGTAATACCAGAAAGCTCTCGGGTATACGCCGTTTGCAGATTATGATACTATAAGAAAATTGTCAAACATGAAACAGGTTGTTTGAATTACATTGATGAGTCCGATCAAATACCGTGAGTTTCTGGGGTAAGTAACCTCTGATGTACCGCGGATTGATGATTGTCGGAAATGATAAGTTTGTGATTCGCCGCCCAATGAACTGGCTGGGCGTTCTGCATCAAGTATTACAAAGAGTCAGACTTTGCGTCGGAGCGGAAGTAATTGTTTAGCAAATGGGGACTCTATTACATAACTTTGATATTTCAAAACTAGTACTTCGTGAGGTTAACATCAAGTTAACATGCACCCCATCCTATCGATATCGCTAGCTATACAAATAATAGATATTATTAGAGATAGATCAGCGGACTGGTCACGATGCGTATATGGATGACAAGGGTATGAGAATAAAGAGATTCCGGGAAAAAAATATCGCGCTGCATGCAGCACGAGCTAGGGGCGTGCCGAACTAATGAAGAGAGCTAGGTAACAAAAAGACCATGTGTCGTAAGATGGCATCTTAAACAAGAAGCACGTCCCGCATGACTACGCGCCAGTCAACAGGCGTCCCCCCTTCTCGGCTCGTCCAAACTCGTCTCATGAGATCACAGACTAGAGCACAGTTCCCCGCTGTCTCCATCTGCTGTTCCTGCAGAAGCTGCAGGAAGTAATCCCGGAATTGAGGGTCGTCCGTTAGGCACCCGCAGACGCATATGTTGAATATCATACTGTGCACGACATGGCGCGCTGTGCTGACGTCCTCAGCACGTCTCAGACACTCGACTGTCTCTGTGACGTTGTCCATGATCTCTGGACATTGTGGGTGATCCCCGGACATAACGGAATGGAGATAAACAAGGGCAGACGCGCGGAATACGGCAGAGGTGAGACGCCGTAGGCGAGATTTTTCTACATCAGCAGGGTGGGGGTGATCATTGTCATTGGGAGCCATCAACATGGTTTCGATCCGTTGCCCGCGTCTGACGAGTTCAGGAACGCTAAGGCTACCGGTGCGCTTGACGTCTTCCTTCCACCATGCGAGATCAGTAGTTTCAGCGAGGGCGAGGACAATGCGGTTTTCGCATCCCATGACACCCATCATTGAAACCTCCGGTCTGCCGTCAATGAGGGCAGTGCCAGACGGATCATAGAGAATCCGGAGTACTTCAAACATGGGACGACGGATCAAAGTTACAGAGGCGAGCACATCATACCACATGGATGTCTTGACGATAAACCGCATGCCGTCGGTGCAGGATCTCAGTGCACTGGCTGGCGAATGGGGGTTCCGTTTGAGGAAGGCGAGGGAAAATCGGCAAGCACTGTCGAGGAATGCTTGCCATTGCCCTTGACCGCCGGAGAAGAGACAATAGGAGATCATGCAAAGACTTGCAAAAGCGTCTCCTTCCGTGACTGGCTCTATGGCCCGTTGGATGCGTCTGTACACATCACGGTCTTCTGGCGCACTGTAACCAATCGAACCACCTTGGGTACTCCTGCGATGCAAATCCGCTAGTAAGTGTACAGCCTCTCGAGCCGCATCACTAGAATGTATAAGATTCCAGACGACGGCGTCAACGGACCCGTCGGCATGAGAGAACTGAATAGGAAGAACGCGTTTCATATAATATTCCAATAACGTGTTTTGGTACTCGTTTAGGTTAAGCCAGTTCTGATGGATGGGATTAATGGAGGTGGGCAAGCGATATCCTGCGGGTATGACAGTGTAGTCATCGTCGCCGTCGTCGTCTAACCACTGTGCATTGTATATTGGAGATAATCCGCTGGTGTGAGGTCGGGAGAGCATAGTGCGTTAATTGGAGCCCCGCCGAAAAGGAGAACTTTAGCGTTATATATAGCCGGTAATGATGCGGGCTTACATGATAGCCGACATACGACTCCTGAGCCCTACTATGGGACATCCTCAAGGCTCGGCTGCACTCATTCTAAACAGGCCGGCTCAGGCTCGGCTCAACCCCGGGCTTTGTACAGACTTCGAATTTTCGAAGAATCGCTAAGCTGTGACCCAAATGTTTTTGGGCCTGTGCAAGCTAAGAAAGGCTGTAGTCCTTTGAACGTATTGCAGGCATAAGGACGAGTAGGCTATGATCGTCTGGTTGCAGCCCGGAGGAAACGAGGTTGTGGCACTTTGACATAATTGGATTAACCAGAGGCTGAATTGAAATATAAACAGACGTCAATTTAACTGCAAGGGGGCAGAATGCGCATGATGGTTTTGATGCCAGATGCCGACTCACGCGGCACTTTGTTCAGTCTGTACGCTGTCGAGAGCTTTTGAGCTGTGACTGGCCCGCGCAAAGACCACCCTAGAGTATGAGCAATGTTGATATTCGAAGTGGCCGATGTGAACTTAACACACACTCATGGTGGAACGTTTACTAATTAACGTTTAACCTTTGACCAGCTGACATCGGAATAATAACTTACAAGGAAATGCGCTTGTCATTGGGAAGAAGTGAATGCTGTCAAATTCTGAACACCTGTCGTACGATAGGTCATCCCAGACCCTGCAATCTTCGACACTTGTCAAGGAAGCTCGAGTGTGATAAAGTGTGATATCTGTAAACAATAATAACAACACTCCCAGGGCGAAAGTACCATCACCGTGGAAGGCAATGATCACGATTGTCAATTGGACGGTGAGGCACCCTTCTGATTCGTGTCTGGTCCGTGCATGTCGGCAGTGGATAGTCAGTGGCCAATCCCATCATTGGATGTTTCCCATCGCCAAGGCCCTGGATACTGTTATCGAGGGTCATTGCGCCAGCGCCGTGGGGCCGCTGCGACGGGTTAGAGTATCGCTGCAAGCATCAGTAATTATGTCACGTACGGAGCCTAGCCACTAGTAGGCTTGTCAAAGTAGTCCTACTACTACAAGGGTCCTGGATTAATTATTGAGGCACGACCACTGAACGAATTATTTTTTCTTACAAGTCGTAAATAACCCGTGGGGGGCTGTAATACAAGAAGACAACAACACTGGAAGGCTTGAGGGTTTGGTGATGCATCAAATCCCGCCAAGTGTTCTTTGATTAGGTTATTCCAAATTTGATATGAATGCCGCAGCCAGGGATCTCTACAGCAATCGGGTGTTATTATTCTGAATAGGACCTACAATGTTCCGAGTAGCTCGCAGAAGGCTGTCATGGGATCAACTTGGGAACGTTATGACCGGGTGACCGAATTTGAAGAGAGCAATTTGAAACTGCAGCATGCAGATTGAACTTAAGGTATTACAAAATGATAAGCAGACTAATTCGGCTTACCCGGGGCCAGTGGCTGTGCTTCACGATATTGCGGTATCAAATCACAATAGGAGCGATGGCGATACCTCTCGAGGCTGTGAGGATGTGTCTAGAAAACAATACATAGCATTTGTATGTCGCGTGTAGTATGGGCACAGATGCAAGTTCGTGAGGCATGTAGTGTGATATACAGCTTGTGTGGTATGAAAAATGAGGAAATAAATGGCCGCGCTGCACACCACTGGGGGGGCGCCGAATACTTTTAACAGATCACGAAGAGAGCCAGCTAGCAATGAAGGGAAAAAAGTTCATGTGTTGTAGATAGCCTTTAAACAAGAAGCATCTGGGACTGTTGCATGACAACACGCCAGTCAACGGGCTCGCCTCGTTCTCGGCTGCTCCACACTTGTCTCATAAGTTGAGCGACCCGAGTACAGTTCCCAACGGTCTCTGTCTGCTGTTCCTGCAGGCGTCGCAGGAAGTAATTGCGATATTGAGGGACGTCTGTCAGGCAGCCGCATATACATATGCTGAACACGACGCTGCGCACAACGTGGCGTGCTGTGCTAAGGTCTTCAGCACGCCTGAGGCACTCCACTGTTTCCGCGATGTGGGTCATGATCTCTGGGCATTGTGGATGATCTCCGGAGATGACTGAATGGAGATAGACGAGGGCAGACGCGCGGAATACGTCAGAGGTGAGGCGCCGTCGGCGTGTCTTTTCCGTGTCATAGCTGGGGTGTTCAGGGTCATTGGTGGACTTCAGGATGGTTTCGATGCGTTGACCGCGTTTGACAAGTTCAGGAACGCTGAGCTTACCTGCACGCCTGCAATCATCCTTCCAGCATGCGAGATCCGCAATTTCAGCGAGAGCGAGGACGATGCGATTTTCGCATCCCATGACAACCATCATCGAGAGCTCCTGTCTGGCATCATGAACGGTAGTGTCGGGATCATAGAGTGCCCGGAGAAGTTCAAGGAACTTGGGGCGACGGATGAGCGTCGCAGAGGCGAGGACGTCGAACCACATGGACGTCTTGATAATGAATCGCATGCTTTCACTGCAGGATCTCAGTGCCCAGTCTGGTGCAACATGATTCCGCTGCAGAACTTTGATTGAAAATTCGCAGGCGCTGTCGAGGAACGCCTGCCACTGCCCTTGTCCTCCAGAAAAGAGGAAATAAGAGACCATGCAAAGGCTCGCAAGAGCGTCTCCTTCCGTCACTGGTATCACTGCTGAACCTTGGATACGCGTGTACACATCATGATCCGATGGCGCAGAAAAACCAATTGCGCCTTGGGTACTCTTGCGATGTAAATCCGCAAGTAAACATGCAGCCTCTCGGGCTGAATCACTGGAATGTATGAGTTTCCAGATGAGGTTATCAATGGACCCATCGGCATGCAAGTACTGAATACGGAGAACATGCTGCATATAGTGCTGTAATGATGCGTTTTGTTGCATGTTCAGGTTAACCCAGTTGTGATGGATGGCGTTGCTGTAGTTAACAGGTTGGGGTAAGAGATATCCAGAGGGTATGACGATGTTATTATCGTCTTCGTCCGGGAAGTATGCATGGTAAGTTGCAGAGAAGTCGCTGGTGTGAGGTCGAGGCAGGTTTGATTGCGTCCCTGCCAAAAGGAGGGCTTGAGTACTATGATACATACATATACTTAGTAGCGATACGGGGTCTTACATGATGGTTCTAAGCTAGTCGTATAAGTAGTGGAAGGATACGCAGGCAGCATAACCCCAGGATAATTTTCCCGAGCGTCCAATGGTGAATCAATGTCCTGCATTACGGGAAGTCCTACAACAGCATGAGAAAAGAGGGCAGAGAAATCCACGATATGAGTCTTACGAGCATCAGTATCCCCCCGAAGATAATCATTACGGGCTATACCCGGGTGTCGCTCGTCGCTGGAGATGGACAAGGTGGGTGTTTGCGGACTTGTGCTTGGAGAAGCATAGTCCGCGGAAAGTGACAGAATGGAAGGTTCCTGGTCGTTGGGGCGAGGCCCAGCACCAGAATGCCCCTTGATCATTCCTTGTGCGGCAAGAAAGTTTTTAATTTTTTCCCGTAGGTCAACGACCTTGTCGCTTGCCTAGAGGAAACAGAATGAGTTCAACGATAAGGAAATAAATATAAAAAATAACATACACGGAGCCATTCTGGACGCTTTGCGCCAAAACCAAGACATTGTAGACGCAGACGAACACACGTTTGGCAACTGCCATCTGTGTTGGGCTGCTCGTCGCATTTCTGGGGAAGGGGATGAGCGCCTGATGACAAAGAAGCGGCGATCGAGGAATCGATACCTTCCGGCGGATTCTGCACGTGTAACAACCCGACTTGGCGCGCACAGCGCCTTTGGCCTTTGGCGCTCCGGTCCGCCTAGCCTGAGTGGTAGGAGACTTTGGTGCGACGGGCATGATGAAGATTATAGAAGAGTGTGGGGTAAGAAAGAGAAATGGTATACAAAGAGACAGAAAGAGACGAGAGAGGAGGTGACACAGGACGCATTCTAGATGTAGTCGAGTATAAGTACATAACGTTCGACGAGAACGGGGAGTTCAACGAACAAAATAACCAAAAAAGGAAAATAGCAGGACAGAAGGTAGTTTCGGGGTCCTACATTACCAAACATCCACCCCCATACCATGAGAAGGGGCGCTTTTGCTTCCGCGCGTTAAACGGCACTCTTGCATCGCGGCCTTCCAAATTGGGCGCTAGCTGATCACAACTTTTGTGGCTGTGTTACGACCCTCGCCGGTTCTTATTTTGATAACCGAAAAGAGACCCCATGGACCAACAATAACACTCATTTTGGTTCTGCTTGTCAAATCATCCGCGCTTGTCGCTTTCACAATATGAATACTTCCGAAACACTGCACAACCGAATAGACCTTAAGCTTGTAACTGCAGAACGCCATATCGAATACGTCCACACTGGTGGAGAATAGATTATCGCTACAAGTGGCAGGGGAAGCATGAGAATGTTACACTGGACGACAAACTTGTGGTCACTTGAAAAATCGCCGTTATCTTGCTTTGCACTTTGCTCTAGTCCTCCGAAATGGGCGCTGCGGAATTGCCACTCGGTCCGCTTATACTCAAGTTCCTGACCTTGTGTCTCAACCCGCTACTCGAGGCCGATCCCACCCCGCTCCCCTGATTGGCATCTCCCCCAGATGCCGCCGGCTTCGACGCGCTACCGACGCTTCCACTTGCGTCTCCTGGCACAACCCCAGCGCCTGACCGTCGTGCTATAAGTGCTCGAATCGCACTAAGCCACTTGATTTCTTCTTCCTCGCTTGGTGCACATAACAACAGCGTCCTTTTCGTCGTAACTATCTTGAACGTAAAGTGCCCGTGCGACTCATCGGGTGCTGTTGACGATGATAGTGGTGAACTCGATGGCGGAGGAATAGGTGCGCTGTGCTTGTGACTCCGCATATCGAACTCCAGGGCATCCAGTATCTCCGAAAATGAAAACTGCCGATGGGGTTTTGTGTCCTGATAGCCATATTCAATTGGTCCCGTGTTAGCAAGGATCCGACAGGGCAAGTACAGGAATACCCATTACCATGTGACTTCCCGAGTACACCAATTTTTCGCCGTTCAACATGAACCACCGCTTGCGCCAATTATGTCGCTTCGATCCGCATTTCATCAAGTACCCAGATAACACTATCTTGGCTGCTTCTTTTGGTATAGCTTGTGTTCGCGTGGGTGAGGATGGCATTGCAGGGCGATTCTGCGAAGAGGTCGAGTAGGTCCGCTGCGCGCTTGGCGAGGCATCCTCCGAGTCCGAAGATGTTATATTTTGAGCATGGGATGCTTGGGGAGGCGAGTGTGAGACCATAATGCGACAAGGTGGCGGCTGAGCCCCGGGAATTGGTATAGGAGGTGTTATTAGTGATGTTTGGGTTGATATGGTCAAGAGAGCCTCCCTGGCGTCGTGTATTGCCTGAACCCACCGCTGGACCTCCACTGGACTTTCAGCCTGTAGATAGAAAGTTCTGACAGTAGATACAACACCAAATGTATTGGTGTGTTTCTTGAGCGTGACTGGGGTGCATGAATGTACGTCAGAGAGATCCAGTAGCCGTAATAGTTGGTATTCCGCGTTGGTCTTGTAATACGCGATATGTGCAGGCCGAAGCACAAACCATCGTTTCTTCCATGTCTGTGATAATTGCTATCCACACCGAATGCGAAGAAGACGGTCTCCGATGTACGAACCTTGCGTCGCTCGCCTTTCTTCCATAGATAGCCCGACTTGATCATCTTCTCGTCGAAAGAACTGTGCGGTTTCTCAGCCTTGGATGCGGTCCTCCAACCACCCTCTTCTTCTTCCTCGTCTTCGTCTTCGTCGGACTCCTCACCACTGCCTGATTTTCCCTCTGCAATGGAAGATAGTGGAGGCTGGGATGTGCTGCAAGAGACCGTGTTAGAACCATATGACTGCGAAGTTGGGGACACAAGATCGGGGGAGAGAGCTGAGTCTGAGTCGGACTCGGTTCCAGAAACGTGTGGTTGTGATACTGGAAGGGCCTGCAGGGTTCAGATCGATCCGGATGTGACAACATCAGGAGAATTAGGATGGACTTGGTTAGATGCACACGAACCTTCTTAGGCCTGGCTGTTGAATGAACGGATAATTTTCTTTGTACTTCCTGTAATGACGGCGGTGGAGCTGACCGGGAAGTACTGCTTGTCATCATGGGTGGGAGTGAGATGCGTGTGGGTTTTCGTGACCAGGAGGTCACAGCAATGCTTCGTGACATGGAGTCACACTAACGACGTGGCTCAGACTGCGGCGTCACTGCGCTCAGCGGCGAGCGCTCACTAGCACTCTTGACAAATTAGACTTTTATAAAGGAAAAAGGATTAACAGGTGGATTCAGTGAGTACCTGTTGCCTTAGTGTGCAGTATTATAGACTAGACATGATTCTGGATGTTGAATGGCACACGTTCCTCGACATCAAGTGCATTGGCCAATGGTGTATTGTTCAAAGCGAGCTCTGAGACAAGGCGATATTGCGCGCCTGTCAGCAGCTGATAAGATCTCGAAGAAATAAATGCAGCCGGTTCCAGATCCGGCAATCGCTGCAAGCTTGGTCTTCACCCAGATCAGTTCCAACATCTTCATCTCTCGCCTTCGACGATGTCCTCTCAATTCGAAAAAGCTGTTGCGTACATCCAAGGTCTGGACAAGAACGGATCAGGCCCGGATGCTACCATCAAGCTGGAGGCGAGTTATTATTTCGTTAAAGATCGGAGACGAGCCGTACTGATTGATACGGGCATCCACAGTTTTACAAATTCTACAAGCAAGGTTCTTTTGCTACCTCTGTAGAAGAGCATATACTGACTTTTCTCGGCGATCAAAGCTACTGTGGGAGATGCTGATCCGGCCAAGGAGCCCTCCATGTTTCAATTCGTCGAGCGTGCTAAATGGTGAGTGGAAAATGATCGTGGATGAGCTGAGCTGAGCTGTCTTGCAGGAATGCTTGGAATGGCATCAAGGGGATGTCGAAGAAGGATGCGGAGGAGAACTACGTGAAACAGCTTATCAAAGTTCGTGATCATTCCCGCCCACTGATGATGCTGTGTCTGAAGATGAAATCAGTACCTCAAGGAGAAGCACCCGAATGAGCCCATCCTCAAAGAGTTGGAGGGATGAGGTATCTGCTCGCTGTGCAACACGTGGATAGTAGTCAGTAAGAAGCAGCCGAAGATATAGGAGCATTCACCAAGGAGCCCCAAATGAGATTAGAACGCCCATCAGAAAGCGCTCAGAACGTGGTGCCAAGTGAGTTGGGATGAAAGGGTGCTCGAGGGCCAGGCGGATGACGCCGGCAACTGCGGGTGGTAAGTTTCGGCGCCCTTTTTTCATAAACTGCCACAGAATCAAAGAAGTGAGATGCTTGCAAGCTTTGATCGGACGGATATGACAAACACCCGGATACCTATCGAGTTCTATTCATTAATATTTACAGCGGCAGATGCTTCTGGTGGTGGAGCATGACATAGTCCTACTTAGCCTCAGTAAGTGGCTGCGGAGATAATCTCACCATCATCCCAATTAATGAAACTTCCATTTCCTCGTGACCAGTTCTCTCATCAGTGTCATCACACAAGTAAACCTAACACAAGAACTATCGCCGTGCCCTGGCGATCAACCCTTCAACTATTGTAAAGTTGAACTCAGTCAAACTCGCCAAAAATTCAACCGTCTTTTTGGAGCTCAGCGAGACGCGCAATCCTCACGGCGGTACTACAGCGGTAGTGCGTGCCTTCACCGACCTCTCGGACTCGTCTTCATTCGACAAGGGTCGACCGCAGTACCCTCACTTTTGGCAAGTACAGGTTTGGCCACTTTCCACAGCGTGTCTGATGTCAACTCGTGTCGGTTTTACACTCAACCGAACAGCATTCCAACCAGTCAAAATCCTTCCAGTAAACCTCCCGGTGAACAGAAATAGTAGCAACTCCTTGACTCAGGGCGCTTCATAACTACCCAGTTCAGCTCTCAGTGCAAGTCCTTTGATCCAGACCTGGCCATACCAACTGTAGGCCACATTGATAGCACGTGTTGAACAGCATCATGGACAACTCAGCGCCCACCAGTCGTGTTCTCGAACTAATCTGATTGCACTTTGTAGTGCCACCGATCAACATCAAATTATCAAAGCACAAATCGCGAATTTGCGCGCTCCTTCACTCTAATCGCTTCCCCCATTCAAATACTTTGTCCGAAGCGGACTGATTGAAAAATTCAACACAATTCTCATTCATGTAAGCGGTTGGCTAAACGTTTCTATTCATTCCAATGTTTTTGTGCTTGACTAGTAGAGTCCGATCAAGGATTCTTGCCCTGAGAGATGTCTCAATTGTCTCAATAATGCCTCAAGAGCCGGAACTATCCTGTGAAGATCCGAAGAATTCAAGGTCAAGATACTTTCCGCAGGCCCGACGGCGGTGTGACCCTAGATCTAACTTCGCACTTTGGTCACCATGAGCCCACTTATACCCACACAACCGTAACTCACAATCAAGCTCACAACAACGAATCACAGCACTGATAATTGGTGTCACATATACGTACACATGTTCCAGATAAAATAACGGCACTTTGCCAACTGGGAAACCAACGTAAGTAATAGAAATGCAATGCGCTCCTGAATAATGCGGTCCCATAAGTGCCCATCGGTCTAGCTTAACAGTGTCCCCATGTGGCCCCATTGAACCCTGTTAGGTGAGTAAGGTTGTGACTTGGCTTATCAACTTCGTCGGAGCTTAGGCGCCCCTTTCAGGGTGTGCAGTGAAAGCCATGCTTTTGCCTTATCTTTAGGAAATTCCAACTATAGCCACTGGAACTGGGACCAACCCTGAACCTTCTAACTCGGTCACTGGGTCTTATAAACCCCAGCAAATTAATGACAGCAAGCACTGACGAATAGCAATTCAAATTTTGCCTCGTGTATTTGGACTTACTATAACGGCCGTAGCACTTTGTTTTGTGCTGTCAAGCACAGGTGCACTAAGCTTGACAGGGACAGGGGCATCCACAGCAGGTTCGTTTTGCATTACTGTCACTGTCAGGGCGACGCGTCGTGGTCGATGCCATGATATCTGATTGCCAGCGACAAAAGTGATCTTCGTGGCGGACCGGCCCACTATCATATGTCGACAACCGAGTCGACTGTCAAAATGGCGATGAGGACGGTGTTGTCCAACATGATTGATTGGATAGTTGCCATCCTTCAGCACAGGAACATGGGGGCTCACTGTCTTACAAATGACAGACGTGGGCAGATCCCTCTATTAATTCTCTCATAGTCGCTAAGAAGCACCTGAATTCAGTTTCATCATTTTAGAATTCCGGTCCCTTCTGTGCATGCTATGATCTCATGACGCTGACCGCGTGCTAGGTGGAGGTAGGCTCGTGGCTCTTCGTTGTTTCGACTACCGAGCTTGGCTGTTCTAGGTACTCGCGCGCACTCGTCGCCATCAGCTTTCAGTACATATATAGACTGATCACACATTACGAAAGCCGTTGCCAATACATCTGACGTTCCCCTGTGGCCATCATCTTTGATCGTCGGATGCATGGCGTGCCCTGTCAATGACCCACACGTACCATGCCGAACCTACCCTGACAGTTGAGATCATAGTCCTATTTTTCCAAGCACACACTACCAAAAAATGTTTAAAGCATGAATCGAGGCCCACAGCAGCTCCCTTTTCTGGTCAGGCCATCAGCATGATAATACACACTATTACTACTTCTCCAACCACTTCGGATCACAGATATATGCAAATGAAAATGAATAAAATAACATTTGGTGATCGTGAGGAGTAATCGTCAATCAGATAGGATCTCTCGTGTTACAGCTACTAAAACAACGGCAGGAAAGACAGGAGTGTAAAAAATACAAATACTTCCAGAACAAGTCCAATGATTAACAAAGGGCAGAAGTCATGATTTAGGCACACGGCTTGTCAGGGTTGGCAACATACAGTGATGCTCGCGGAGCTAGACCATACTGAATGCTTGGCCGGGTACGGGAAGGCACTTCTTCTCGCTTGCGAGTGTTCCGCGGAGGTTGAGAGTGTTCCGCCACCAGATTGTTCGTCATCTGCCGTTCAATTTCCTGAACCCTAGATGTCACAGCATGACCCGCGGCCCATGTGAACTCAGAACCATGTGTAGTGGGTCCAGTCCTCGAAGGCTCGTTTGAAGAAGAGGGACATGATGCCGGATATGTAGGTCGGGAAGAGGTAAGCTTGCTTTGATCGGATGATAAGCCACCCAATATTCCATGTTCATTTGCACTAATCGAACCAATCGAAGATGTTCGATGTGACGTGGATCCGTCCGAAGCAATTCGCTGTACGACATCG
This sequence comes from Suillus brevipes Sb2, assembly GCA_011800875.2. Lineage (NCBI taxonomy): Eukaryota > Fungi > Basidiomycota > Agaricomycetes > Boletales > Suillaceae > Suillus > Suillus brevipes. The sequence continues at coordinate 60,344 of JRHT02000171.1, read as the reverse complement.
TAGCTTCCACCTAGCCGCTCTGCGACCTCAGTGTTCGCTGTCCGGCCACTATGGACAGATGGAGAGATTAGGCGAATATGTTTGACTGGCTGCTCATATTTGGATTCATGAGAGTCCGGGGAAGCATTCGATTCGTAGATCGACATGAGTTGCGGAGCTGGGTTAGGGTCTCGTAAATCTAGTGGTTTCTGGCCGGTAGAATTGCGTCGATCCAGTAAAGATGTCTTCATAAATCGCCCCCACCAGCTGTCTGATCGACGAATGGGGTTCGAAGAAGAAGGTGGATACGAGCCGAGGATGGATGTGTGGCGCTGTAAAGGTGCAATGGTTGGAGCAGATGAATGCACTGTGGTGGGCGTTATAGGACTACAAGGCTCTTGCAAAGGAAAGTTTGGTTGGGAGGCACAAGTATCACTGGAAGACTGGCCATTGGAAGACGAATTGGTTTGTGACGAGGCAAGACATGATGCTAGGGTGTTGGTGGAGTCGGATGCGACCTCACACAAAGGACTGAGGGTAGGGATGGGTGAGGAGAGAGGCAGAGGGGTTCTCAGTGGGCGAAGGGGCGGCGGGTCTCGGCTCCCAGAATCAACATCAACGTTGTCGTGCTCGCCACCAGTCTTCAGTGTCCCATGATATGGCTGATACAAGTCGTACTCCTCATCATGTGGTAGAGGATCTGAGAATGGATCTATGTATGACCGTGTGCTGCCATCTTCTCCATGGGGGTGCCCGCTGTTGGGCATCACGTTGTACGAGTTGTTTCCCTCATTCATCAGGCCCCCGTGATCACCCTCAACTTTCTCCCAATCATCCCAACCTCGGCCGCTATTGCCTGTACTGGGCTCTCTGGAAATCATGCCGCGCACCATTGCGCCCATCGAGCGTAGGGACCATGTACTAGTTTCGCGGCTGCCTTCCCTGCGTAGCATATTCGGGGGACTGCCCCACCCAAAATCTCGCGTGTCTTCGTCGGCAAACATGTCGCGGCGCGGGCGAGCTGGCAGGGGGGAACATTGTTTGTTTAACCCAAGATGAGCGAGAGCTGCAGCCAACGGGAGGGCGCGTGAACCTAGGAGTCTGTGGCTCCTTTGAGATTCTGTCTCTGCATCCATGGTCAAGAAATTAGCGGGACCGCCATCGGTACTGTCGTTCTCGTGGTCACCACCAAGAACGAGGAACCTCCCGTTGCTAGGAGACTCGCGTCCCCGAGAACGTTTACGTTTGATATACCAGACAGTTGCAAGCGCACCAGCAATGAGCCCAATGAAGCCGAACGTGGTACCTAGAGCGATAGCGGTTGTGTTATTTTTACTAAAGCTGGAACCAGCACCAGCAGTACTCGTTGGATATACTGCCGAGGGTGCACCTGCACTCCCCCCACTTGACCCTGAGTAGCCAGTTTGAGAAGATGCAGGGAGAGAAGTGATGGCCGGGGTCGAACCCGCAGGTGGTGGGCTATAAAAGGAGACCAAGGACGAGCTAGAAGGGTTGTATATTTCTATCGTGGCAGACGCAGGAGCGGAGGATCCGTAGCCTAAGTTCGATCAGACAGGGGCAAAGAGCTAATAGGGAGGGGCTCACCAAAGGCAAAGAGCACTTGACCGTTACACTGTACTGCCAGATGGTCCTTGCGAGCGCCAAGTTGCTGAAGAGATGGTGCTTCTTGCCAGACCATTGGACTTTGGGTGGTATTTAGTATCCATCCATCGCTATAGGTTGTCTGTAAATCGCCATCGCCTCCCCCATGAATCAGGATTTCTCCAGTAGCGAGAACAACAGCTGCGAAGTCGCGGCGTGGATTTGGCATGGTGGAATCCGGGAGGGATATTGTATCCCATGAGAGGGTTGCCTGGGTCGTGTCAAGACACCAGATGGTATTTAGGGGTATAAGCTTCCCGCATGATGCACAATATCCACCCAAGACAAAGAGTCGACCGTCAGGGAGAATGAGCGATGTGTGCCCATAAATGTCAGGCGGCGCATTACCACCAGATGGAAGTGCCATGAACTCTTGTGACACAGGGTTGAAAATGTAGTGATCAAAAAACGCAATTCCGGATCCATCAGCCTTCTCACCGCCAACAATCCAGACCTTGCCGCTGGTTGACGATGCTGAATGACGAATCCTCCTCATTGGTTCACCAGCCCAGTTCTGAGGCCCAATGAAAAATGACGGGTTCATGCGATCGTAAGCGGAAACAAGTGTAGCAGAATCATTGAGGGAAGTGAAGACTGTTTGTGAATTCGGTCCTGGTTGACCTCCAAAAAGTAGGAATGAAGATGTGTTGAATGCAGAGAGGGTGTGCCATCCTAAATTGGGGGAGAAGTTCGTGGTGGTTGTATTTGAGAGCAGCTGCCACGGCGGGGAAGTGGCACCGAAGGGCATAGAAAGGTCAAGTAGCAATAGTTCTGATGTGGGCGGTGCAGATGTGTACGAGTATTGATCATATTGATCTGTCAGACCTCCGTGAACATATAGAAGATCCCCCAATAAAGCTACCGCCTGTGCCCATCTATCGCACCGTCACTGATAATTGCCTGTCAGCAAACATAATAAGCGCACCTAGGTAGTGGAGTGTATTGACATAGGGCAAATGGTATCAAGTAGTGCAGCACGACGGCGGCGCGCCAACCACTGGCCATCAACTATCCTGTTCAGTAACCTGTGCAAAGAAAGGTTCGAGAAAGGTATAAGTTAGTTGTAAGTCGTTTCTCGTGAAATGTCGTCAAGGAGGAAGAGAGTGCAGAGCCTGTACAGAAAGTTCGGTCCCCATAGGTATAAACCAGAACCGCAGTGGGCCGAGGCGCGGCCCCACGTGGAGTTTAAAATGTCATAACGAAAGCTTTCAAATTAATTTGCTTTCGAACATGCACAGATCTATGTGCCAAAAGCTTTAGCCATTGACTCAGGCTGCGGCCCAGGCTACACTGGTAGAAGGTCCACCAAGACAATAAACGTCATTCAGGCGGCGCTCGAGAAATGTTGATGTCGAAGACAGGAGCCTACATGTGTGCGTGGGTACCCACCATGTCACCTTGAAATCCTCTGTAACAGGCGGTGTACCGGTAAATGGCAAGAAGCATGGACTTCACTAGCACTGCTTATCCGCCGACTCCCAGGTTTTTTGGCATTCAAGTACTGATGTTACCAACTGTTTAGACGCTCAAGTTACTGCATGGAAATACCTCATCTCGTGAAGGCACGTGCATGCCAGGTGTAAGTCATATCAGTACAGCACGCTCAATGCATCCGTAAAGATTGACGCTGCTCTATTCACGGAACAGCCATAAATCGCCAGTTATTCATGCCCACCATCTTTATAACGACCTGCCTACACACCACAGCAAAACATGACTACTACGCTTGTTGATGATCAGGCTATCTCGAAACCTAAGTCTGTCTCTCTTTGCTGACCTTGACTTTGAACTCATACAGTCAATCCAGCTTGGATGATCTAACGAATTTCATAACTAAGACTAAAACCTATCCGGAGGCATCTGGCTCATTCGGCTTAGTTTACAAGTGGGATTATAAGCGCGAGAAGCAGTCATTGCAGGCATGTTTCAGGACTTAGTATCAATCGCGAGCTGTGTAACCTGACATACTTTCAGGTGGCGGTCAAGAGATTCCATCGAGTTGAAGACAGAGAAGTAAGAGAGTTATCATTCATTTTTAATCTGATGTCCCTCTCTCAACATCTTTAAATTGAAGGCGCTAAGGAGAGAGATAGGTGTTTGGAAGAGATTACGCCATGAATGCATTGTTCCACTTCTAGGTTATACCAGAGACGATTCACCCAAAGAACCTGTGTCTTTAGTGTCGCTTTGGATGCCCAAGGGGACGCTCAATTCGTATATCTGTGGCAAACCATCACTAGCACAGAGGTACCTCCTAGTAAGTTGTCTCAGACATCACTAAGCTTTATCTCCTTACTCATTAACTTGATTTAGCTGTGTAATGTGGCGAACGGCTTAAACTACTGTCAGTGCTTCACGATTGACCCTACTCAGTGGTTTTTGATTTCCCGCCATTCTAGTACATTCGGAATCTGTGGTGCACGGAGACCTCACGAGCGTAAGTAACTGTGAACTCCAGGGATGCAAATACTGAATGAAACATTGCACTTCGACAGTTAAATGTGTTGATCGACGACAAAGGTCAAGCGTGCCTCACTGACTTTGGGTTGTCATCCATGGTCAAGATGGGTGAAAAATTCAACTACCTTCGCCCTTACGAAAGACAGCCTGGGGCTTTTCACTACTCAGCACCTGAATTAATCACTAGCCATGCCAAAGTCAATGGAGATGAAGACAAAGATGGAGATGCAACAAGTTCTTCCAACCGCAGAGAGGTTAAGGAGAGAGATATGCCATCTCCGTCAAGTGATATGTACTCTTATGGTTGCATCATGTATGAGGTGAGCTTGCTGGGAGTCTAGCAAATTGATAACATTGTTGGCAATGATAGGTTCTTTCCGGTGACATTCCTTGGGAAGATTACAAAATACCTGTTGCTGTCATCCTGACAGGACAAACACCTGAGCGTCCACAATCACAATATGTGCAGGATGAAGACTGGATATTTATCTTACAATGTTGGCTGTCGCTGCCACCACTTCGGCCTGTCGCATCGCAAGCACTTAAATTCGCGGAAGATCGTGTTCGCCCTTTCATGTCGACAGGTATGGCATACTGACCGTGTTTGATACGGGCCATCGAAACTGAGTTTCTCCTAGTAGAATTTCCTGAGATGTCCATTCGATCTTCCCTATACACCGCACATCTTGATGGCGCAAACGTCTACAACTTATCTTCATTGGTGCCTTCACATACGCAGCCCGCATTTTCGGACCCTGAAAAATGCTGGAAGTCGGTTAATAAGCTAGCGAAAGCACTCATCGACCTATTCAAAAAGACGACCCGAGGAGATCAGCGTCTTATCAATGATGCCATCCAGTTGTATCATGTTTCCCTCGCCACACTCTCGCCCATTTCCATAACTTCTTCGCTCCGTGAAATTACCGCGGTCATCGCTCAGATTGGCACTGTACGACGAGATGATGAGAATTTGGATGCGATCGAACGCCTTCGCCTTCACATGGAATCGGTCGATGTCGACGATCCCTTCCATTTCACGGGTTCCAGCTACCTCAGCCTTGTCGACATAGCTAAACATATGACAGACCAATGTCCAGATTCCATTTCCAGCGCCAAAAAATGGTACAGAAAATCCTTCAGCGATCCTATCAGTGGTGTACTGTGCCGCTTACAGAAGGCGCTGGCGTGTGCGAGGATCGCCGAAAAGGTTGTGGGGGAGGATGAGTTCAGGTTGGAGGCATACGAGATGTCTCTCCAACTGTTGCAATCGCATATATCTGCAACACCCACTGTGGACTGGGCGGTGGAGCATCTCTCGACTTCTCTTGCAGTCGATGCGGCAGCGACGGCACTGGGTCTAGGGCAAGTGAACAAAGCTGTGGAATTATTGGAGTTTGGGAGAGAGCTACTGTGGACATATATCGCGCGGTCTCGCGCCAGCGAAGAAGAAGAAGAAGAAGTGAAGGAGGAGGAGGAAGAACATGAGGAAGAACAGGAGCAGCAGCAGGAGGATGAAAAAAAAATACCGAAAGTGGAGCAGTTGCACTTGCTTGTGAGCGGTGTACTAGACACCGACACATCGCAAGATATTTCCAACCTCGAAAGCGCCGCCATGCCTGATGCAAAAGTACACGAAATACGGGAGGCGGAGGACACACCACGTTCACATCCTCAAATATCTGATCTGCTGAAAGCAACGCAGGATGGCCCAGTGGTCATGCTCATCGCAAGCAAACGATCATGTGACGCCATCATCGTATCCAACGCGTACCCCAAGCCGCTTCACGTACAACTGAAGATATCCTTCAGCTCTCTCGCAGCGTTGTCGACTACTTTCCAAGCCTGCACTTCTTCGGTACCAGAAGACCCTGAGTCGGTAGAAGAACAGCTGAAAGAGATACTCTGCTGCCTGTGGAATGATGTTGTGGCTCCCGTGATCGCTCAGTTGAAGGAGAAAATACCACCGGGGCGTAACTCTCGAATTTGGTGGTGCCCCACTTCGTTATTCTCGACCTTGCCGGTGCATGCGGCAGGGGACTACACCGTGGAAGGGGAACAACTACCACAGCAGTACGTTTCATCCTACACCTCCTCTATCTCGTCACTGGTTCGCGCTCGCGAGTGCACGGACCATCCTGTACCATCTTCGAAGTTTGCTGCAATTTACCAAGCAAAACCACTTGAAAATGACGAAGGGAAGGAAGTCGAATACCCTGCTATTGAGTTAGCAGAAATGGAGCCTGAGATGGTGAAACGCAACTTACCCTCGTCGCTCTTCTTCACAAGATTCGCTGACGCAACAAAGGAGGATGCCGTCGAGGCCTTCAAAGACCACGGATGGTTCCATCTGATAGCTTATGCTACACAGAATGCTTACCAACTATTCAATTCCTCTTTTCTGATGCGCGACGGCTTGCTGTCGCTTCCCGACATCCCCCTGGCCTGCTCCCAGCCAAAGGAGTTTGCCTTCCTCTCTGCAAGACCGGTTGGATCACAGTTCAGATGGATGCAGAGCGAGACCACTCAATTTGCTGCCGGGTTGCAGTTTTCTGGATTCAAAAGCGTTATCGGAACGATGGGAAATTTGGACGACACCAAGGCCTATGAAGTCATCGATAAGTTCTATAAGGCTATCTTTTGTACTGAGACCCTAGATTGCGCCCAGGCTGCGCGAGCGTTGCACGACGCCCTGGATGAAGTGGCTGAGGGTGAGTTGTCTTTCAGAGAAAGAATAGCATTTGCACATTTTGGACTATAGCTAGTATAGGATTCAGAGAAAGACGGATATGAAGCTTGTACAGTACATCGCGAAATCTCTATCGCACTACATATATCTCATGGAAGCTTTTGGGAGCAATTATTGTACAAACTGTGTGCCTTTCAGAACTGCGAATGCTTCCAAGTGAAAGGCATATACAACGAAAGTACAGCAGGGTATCACCCACGACGGTGGAATATTTTTCGGACCTATTCATGCAAATATGTTACAATAGGAGCAATGAGTACGAATTCAGACTTACAGCAGCCCACAGTCTTGCCCAAGGCGAACGTCCACGATGGGTCATTTCCAACGATGTCTCTGTGACAAGCTCAGAATCTGTGGTCGCCCGTAGCTTCGCACGAAAACAATGAGGGGAGGAGGCACCGGGGAAAGCAGGAAATACAAACCTGTGAACGCCCCACAGCGACACTTTGGTTGACTCTGATGGTAGCCGCTCCTCTCGCAGATGATACGCCTACCACTTGTTGTGGTATACGCCATGGGGCAACCAATCGTTGCCGCAAGGTGGCACGTGGTTGCCTGATACCATTCCGCGATTGTGAGGGAGCCTCTCGGAATCCATTTGAGCCCATATTCTGATAAATAAGTTTATGATGCTGTCGTATTAGATAAAAAGATGAACATACATTGAAAAAGCCAGACGGAAGATCTTGATCGAGCGGTCCAGCGAAGCCAACCTACACACACTTGAGTCAATTCTGCGTTGTCTCGTGTATTAAATCCTAACATCATCAATAATGTCGCTGAACTTGCTCTAGCAAAAATGTGAGTGCAATATAAATGATAGTAATACACTAACACTTACGTCCTTCGCATCCCCTTTGTGAATCGCCGAGGTAATTGTTCCGATGTTCCAAGTGTACAATTTACCCCTTTCTGTACAAGCAGCGAGAATGTTTTCGTCGTTAGAGAGCGCGACAGCATTCGCCTCGTCGTATTTAGAGAGCTCGAATGGGCCAGCTAGGCGCTTGTGAGTCTTGAGATGCCAAAGGTATGCGTGGTCGAAAGATGCAGTTACAAACACGTGTGTTGATACTGCAATATAGTTTACCGCATGCGAATGTGCTCGTATCTCAGGGCATACTTCCTTTTGCTCGGCAATGCCCCATATTCGAACAGTATGATCAACAGATCCGGAGATGATTTGACTCCCATCCTTGGTCCAAACAACTGAAGAAACGGACATCGTATGGCCGCGCAGTGTTGCTTGTATATGCCCTTTGCAAGCATCCCAGATTTTGATTGTAAAATCTTGTCCCCCGGTAGCGACACTCTCCCCATTTGGGGAGTAAGCGACAGCGTGAACAGCAGTCTGTTCAGTTGAGAGAGGTTCGAAGACAGGCTCCCCTGAATCAGCGTTGCAGATTATGAGAGTGCTGTCTGCTGAACAGGACGCAATGTGGTTTCCATCTGGAGACCACGACACAGACCAGACTCTCTGTTTATGCAACTTCCAAGGTCCAGCAAGATGCTCGCCGGACTCTGCATTCCAGAGCTGGAGAGCGCAATCACGACCCCCGCTAACAACCTTTTTGCCATCATGGGAGACTGAGACGGCAGTAGCGCCCTTGTGAGACCAGCAATGTTCTTTTTCCTTCGTTCTGAACTTCCAAACAACGACAGTGTCGTCATCGGAGGCGCTCACCACCCGTTCGCTGTCCGGAAAGGGGGCAACACACCATGCCCGTCGCTCATGGCTGCCAAGAGTATTTCTATGGATGTGTTCTTTCTCAGTGGAATTGGAGGGAGCGTCGCGGCGAGAGGTTGCTGCGGCCATAATGTATTTACTATAACAAATTGTTGCAAGGAAAAGAATGAGTGATACAGCACACATGCAAGTCAAGGGTGATACCTACCAACAGGAAAAAAATGGAAGCCATCGAGTACGAGATATCGATGTGCAGCTTTCTTAATATGCCACTACTATTAGTTGTTGTCTTCTGTGGGTCCATATTTGATAGCAGTGCATGTCAATCTTCGGCAGTGCAGGATGTCGGCCTGTCGACGGCCCTTGTCCACAGTTAGAGCCGGCTCCCGAAGTGCACGTTCTAGTGCCATTTTGTGCCCACCGACATCAAGATGTCGACCGTCACATCAGAGAAGTAACTGAAATTCTTGAAGCATCTGCAGAGATACGAAACTGGCTTCAGCACCTCCGGTCAAAGTCTCGACCTCGAAGTCGCGACCTGCCAAGCTTCTTTAATCAAGTAAACTGATTTAGAATAAGCCAGGTACACTTACAGCGTAGATAACAGCCGCTCGTTTCATGCATTGCTACTCAATCTTGTGTTCAGATGTGTGAATGAATCGCATCCATATCGATGGTCATTGAATATTGAATGGTCAAGTCAGGCTCGAAAAAAATCTTCGACGATTGGAAGGATTTCCGACATAAGCCTTATAACTTGGAGGGAGCTGACAAGACTGGGGCGTCAAATGTTGACTCGGAAGGCTCGGAATTGTACAACAAGCGCTCAATTGTACGCTAGGCTCGAAGAGAGCGAGGTAGCATCGGAGAACCTTGCTATAAAAACATCCATGCTAGCACTGGTACTAGCCTTTAGGGCGAAATGAGATGATCATAAGCATAAGCAGGACCCTTGGTCAGTCCAAACTGGATCCAAAAGTTTGTTCCCTTCCGAAGATCATGCATCATGATGGATTTTCACCACATTGAGTTTAGGTAAGCCAATTTACTGACTCAAAAACTTATCAATGACTATCAATAAACAACGAAGATAAAAAAAAGTATTAGGTTGCACTGTTCCAGACGGTAACGTAGATGATCCATAATCGAAATCCTCCATAAATTTACGATAAAAAAGCCCTCAAACCCGCTTTGTAAATGTCAACGGAACATCCTTGACACCCATTGTAAGAGTCATTTTGGCCTGCATGACTCTTTCGCGCCATTCCTCTTTGGTCTCTCTTTCTCCAGTAGACACATTGACGGATAGGAGAGGCTCAACGCGCCAGTCGCGTAGAAGCAACACTAGGAAACAGACGGCCTCAGTCGTTGCGAACTTTTTTCCAAGGCAGGAGCGGGGCCCTGAAATCAACGTTGAGTGATATGAACAAACACGGCAGCATGGTACACACCGATGCTAAAACCAGTGTGGTCTTCGCCATCTACAATAAATGCATTGCTCGTGCTGTTCGCGTACCATCGTGCAGGTTTAAACTCTTCTGGGTCAGGGAAATAATGTGGGTTGTAATCTAGTCATCCTGTAAGGTGAAAGAAGATCTAAGAACAAGATAGCCACACGTACGGACGCCAATCATGTCGACCACGACCTATTTATCCACAGTATGAGATGAGTAACTATCTTCTGAGGCATGAGATGCAACTTACAGATGTACCTTTCTTGACTGGTAACATCTTCGGTTCTTCGTCAATGCCTGAAAGATTGAGTGCGGTGTCTTGCTTCGCCTCCCTTATGAGGTATACACCAGAAGCTGGGAAGAGCTCAGTTTGGAACTGGTTAGAAGTAAAATCACTCACGGAACATTCTGACTCCTTCATAGAATGCTGCGAGAGCCTTGTCCAGTTTGCTATAGTCGTCGAAAGTCTAAAAATGCGATTAGGTATATGTGTCAGAGACCTCTTATCTCGAACAAGCTCACAATCTCGCCATTGTTGCGCCCTTTAGTGACTTCGTGAACTTGCTCGACTATCTCATCCTGAATAGACGGGTGCAATGACAAAAAACCAAGAGTAGCTGCCAGACTGTGTGATGTGGTCTCTGCGAAGAATTAACCGAAACCCCAGTATGATCAATGTGGCAAAACGCACCATGACCAGCAAATAGCAGCGCAAATATATTCCCGATCTGCGATGACCATTCAGCAAAACGATATTCAAAATTTTGGAAAAGTGTACCAATTCCTTGTCGTCCAGACGTCTTTTGCCTTCATCATGTTCGCTCGCTCGAACAAATAACGAAAGGATGTCTTTCGACGTGTCATCATCTGCAGACGAATTTATGGCTTCACGCCTTGCCTGGACGTGGGAATCCATGAATGCCCTCATGGTATCGAACGCTTGACGTGTCTGCCGAACCCTATGGATCGGAATGTCAATGGCACTCAACTCGAAAATTGGAGTAGGAGGAACTACCATGGTAGCGGCAGTTTCCAAGCCCATTTTGGAGCTGCAATCGCAAAGGTATTCCTAAGCGTTATAATCTCCATGCACTGCTGAATCGACATTTGTCCATCATGAGAAGGGGGTTCTCCCCAGGAAAACGGGAGACCGAAGCCGCAAGTGGCAATGATGAGGAGGGTGAACTGTGAATAGTGAACCTCAGGGATGAGCGCCACACAAGGACACTTACCTTGGTTGTCAGTGATTGAATACGTGGAATGTTCGTTGCCCCATTTTCTGCCCACCCTTCACAGTCAATCATGTCAGAATATACTTTTTGTGTAGCATTCCAGACAAGTTGATAGCTGTGAGAATAGGTTACGGTAGGTTTCTTCTGAAGCCAAGCATAAAACGCACGTGTCGTGATTAAATGCAGGTCCAGCGATCCTCCTGTGCTTCCTCCATTGATCCTGGGACGCCGCCACGACGATACTCGGACCCCAAAATCTGACAATCATTGGGATGATGCGATGTCTTGACGGAGGAAGGTCAACTTACAGAAATGCGCGACCCATGTCATCAGTCTTCCCAAATACACCCGTCTTATGACCAACAGTTACGACCTGCTTGGTTACATCCATTGATCGTGTATATATTGACGGTGCGCCATAGAGAAAAGGTACCACCGAGACCGTGTCACTGCCAAAGCGGCGATAAACTAGTGACGGACAGGAATAACAGTGAATGCGCCAGATGTGCAGTGAGGATGTCGGCACCTACTATTTCTGGTGTGTCTCCACGTCCAAACGAAGATCACACCTAGTGAGTTACATTAGGCCATTTGAATATCGTACTTCCAAAGAGGAATCATCATACCCGGGTTCCATGAGCTTTCTGGTGTGAGCACACCTAACAAACTGAGAGGTTGAAATGGCACCCATAATCCCGGAAGATAATCCACTGCCTAAGCGGAGAGGTTACGATACTAGAAAATGATAAAGTCATTAGCCTCGCACCTTTAAACCTGACACGAACTTGAAGGTCTTTGAGATCGTGACTGCTGCGACCAGCGCAGTCGCTGTAGTCGCCCAAGATAGATCTACACAGTATATGACATAGTTCAGCCCATATTCAGGTTATCAAGAAATCACCAACCCATTCCTGGTTTTATGAAGTTCGAAACAGTAGCACAGTTAATGTACGCCGCAATGGAAGCTTCAAGTTGAGCAAAGCAGACCCGGAAAACCGTCGAGACGGGCGTGTGTGCCAAGTCGACCCCTTGCAGTGCTGTGCCACCACATTTCCCATGCTGAATGCTGAAACGGGAGTAGGTACCGTCGTACCGTCGGACTCAATTATAGAGTTGAACGCACTAGGATTAGCGCCAATGTTGACAGAAAAGTCAAATAAGGAGCGCTCGTGGTTATCACTGGCAATCGTCTTCCTGGGCCGACTCTTCATCGATTCATCAGGTAGCAAGCACGTTACCTCAACAAGTACCGCTAGCAACAACAAAGCAGCCAAAGAGGGAACTTACTAGCCACCACCACCATCATCATCATGTCCGAGACTCCATGGCATACGATGTAAGCACGTCGTTCCCATCTTCCAGCCTGGTCCAAAACTGTACCATCATGATAGCACCATACGAGTCCCCTTTGCAAACCCAAAACACGCGACGATAGCAATGCAAGTGATTGATGTGGATCCAGAGCTTCAGAGAGAAGCCGTCAAACGTACTTTGACAGTAGACGGCAATGATCTCGTCGCGTATGTATTCACGAGAGGTCTCGATATGATACTTAACAAAACGCAGGTCATTCGCGACTTCGACTGTTCGACTGGCAAGGCTGACGACGAATGGCTTTCTGGAGAACGTAGATCTGGTAGCCCGGACTATTGGCGAATTTGGAGAGGACTCTGAACGAAAACAGGGTATTTCTACGTGATCATGTGGAAAACAATGGTTTGTGAGGAAGACAGTTCATTTGATGGTCATCATGGTACAGAATAAGTTCACCGATCGCCGGACTGCGATCGTCTACTTTACACGTAATTTTATTTCGCTTCCTATGCGTCATCCGCAGCGTTACCCTCAGCTTCCTTTGCCTTCTTCTTATTCTTTTTGCTCTCGCGGAGGGACTTGGACAGCAGGCCTTTGAGCTCATCGTCTTCCAACTCCTTCTCACTCTTCACTAGCCCCGGCTTGTACCACACTGGTGGGTGAGTAAGCAGCAGAGGGCCAGCAGGAACTAATGCGATCGTAAAGTGGAATGCTGCCACAAATGTGTTTGCAGGAGTGTACCTACGGCGATGTCATTAAGAGCGTTAGGAATTGGGGACGCGATCCACGTACACAACTTCATACGGCTTGATCAAGCCATGTTGCACGGCCTCTTGGAGACCAAGTCTTGCTCTCTTCTCATCCTCCAGTGCACGAACATTGAATGGGAAGGCACCAGCCTTTTTCTGCACTTCAGAGAACACAGCACGCGAGTTCTTCATCTTTAATTGATAAGTTACTGAGCTATCTTTTTGGTAGATAGTCGTCCGAGAATCCTCGATACGTGCCTGTCGAATGTTCAGCCATCAAGGATCAAATTTTCGTTTGGAGTCAGCATCAGACCTTGCCATCCTCTCCTGAAGAAATGAGAATATCAATTCCATAAACCTCGTCTTCCGCGAACGTGATCGATTCGGTATCGCGTCTCTGCGTTTCGTTCGGGTTGAGAATGATGCGCTTCTTGCCATCAATGACATTTTGCGACTGCTGGCAAGAGAGCATGCCTGAATCCGTAGCATCAGATCCGAATTGCTTGCATTTGAGTTCACCACAAAACTCACCTTCAACAGGCTTGCAATCCCAAGCCGCAGCAGTTTTCGCAACGGCATCGGTAACCGTAAAGTTTTTATTGCCGACCTTTACGAGCCTCATGGCGATCTCAGCTGCATGCCAAGCTGCCTTGATTACATCTGCTTTTCTGCCAGTCACGGGTTCTTGCTCGGAGGCGCCGACGACAATGGTCTCTGCACTGATAGCAGCGAAACCGTCGATGTGTGCACCGATGTGGACCTTTACTACATCGCCTTTAGCAAGGACCTGGGATGATAGGGGATCTGAACTATAACAGGGTGAAGTTCTAAAAGGGTGCACACGATGGTATGTAAAAATCAACGCACGCCAGAGGGGAGAAATGGGCGACGGTGTTATTTACAGAAATTGATATGGGGAATGCAAGACCTTTTGTCGAAAAGTCATAAACATCATTTCAACAACATGAAAGTAATCTGACGCACCCTTGCTCATTTTAACGCCCTTCACGGCCTTGTTGTAAACTCCACCAGTCCCCTCCTCGATGAACTTGTCACCCTCGATACAAAGATCGATGATCTTTGCACCTTCGACGCAAATTTCGATTAGCTTCTTCATAACATCGTTCACGATGTCACCAGCAGTCTATACGATATCGCAGTCGTTCGATCAGATTTGATGAACCAAGCACGGTGATCGCGCCCCCATCATACCTTGTACTTTGTTACATCGGCTTCGCTGATCAGCCGGGGTTTTTCAGCAGGCTTTGGTGCGTCTGTGGTAGCCTCAGCCATAGTGTACGATCGATGCAAGAATAGGAATAATCAAAAGAAGAGAATGCACGCGGGGATTGACTTGTACCTTCAAACTTGGTATTCCCGATATGGTATATCTCTTTCCAAAAAGATATCTCATGATCTCATCATGATCAAGCTTTAGCGACTCCTGAGTCTGCAATACCTGCTTGCCTCCACTAGTACGAGATGTAATACTAATAATTCTTCCCAAAGACCAATATTCATGCACATATGCCAGATCAACTCAAATTTTCCATAGTGTCGCCCTTGAAATGGAATTTGCCGACGGACGCATTGGTAACGTTGCGCCAACGTAACTTGAAGGCGCAGTTATGATACTGAACATTTTTGTCCACTGATGAAGCAACAGTGCCAGCGTAGTTCTGACCCTGCTGCACCCAGGTGACTCAATTTACCTATAATTTCAAGTTGACTCAAGTGGAATCTCATCCAGCTTCCTCCCAGGTAGTCGATATTCCAACCAATGTGACAACTTGAAAGCGCCAGGGAAATATGTGAAGCTGCAGCCGCTGTAACCTACGTGTCGTTTCTACCTGCACGGTCCAGGGTACCCGGGGAGCCATGTAAGTCTGCATTGGGATAATTTGACGCGTTGAGGTCTAACCCGTGGCCATGTATAGCCGCCATGCAGTATAACGCCTGGGCAGGGTCTTCAGTTCGGAAGACATAAAATCCAGAGTGCGTGATACTACTATGTTTTACTTATACCCAGGGAGACTTAATATCTTCTTTGGGTGTGGACAGGAAAGATCGAGATCATAGTCAATCTCTCCCAGTCGTTGGAAGTGCCAAGCGGCCGACAAGTATTGTGCTTCTGACACGCTCCTCGGTAGAGCCGGACGAAAAAGCGAGACAAGATAGTAAGTCGAGCGTGTAATACATACATCAACTTATGTTTCCGATCGGCGCAGGCCCATGAGGGCCCATGTAATGGGCAAGGAGACCCATAGGGTATTGGACTTTCTCTGTTAGCACGTATGTTCTCTGCCAGCACTCACGATGAGGCTTCAGTCGCCCACGCATGTCTCCATGCTCAGACTGCTGCTTTTCGAAATGATATATTATTGCCTCTCCTCTGGCATACCATATTTGGTACAAACCTAGAGCATTGATTCTTAGATCTTGATTCTTGGTCGCTCATAGTCTAGCCCCTTCTCTGAAAGGTACCTCTGTCCAGGATACTATCTTGGTACAGGATTCTATTGGTGGAATATATAAACAAGAGGAACGCCGTGAGTGCTGCTAAGTAATTAGTCCCGAGGTTTCTTCTACTTATGATGAATCGATACTCTAATTTACATATAATCGATCAAAAAAGCGCAGTCTCAAGCCGATGATACACCGTATGTGTCTCTATACTCCCTCATCGCCTGCAAACACCTCTTCTCTTCCTCTGTTGTCTCTCCTTGTGCTTCCTTCTCCTCTAACCATTGTACGAGGTCCCGCATCTTCAAGACACTTCGTACCTTCCCTTTGCCTCCCAGCAAACTCTCCAGCTTCATCACAGAGCTGACCTTGCATCCCTGATCGTCTATCTCGGAAAACTCCTCCCGATCGAGAAGCTGTACAACCCCCACCACCTCACCGCCCTGACGAGCTACAAGTTTTATCGCGGAACTTGCTGCAAGGCCAGTGGTCATCACGTCGTCCACAATCACTACACGCCATTTCTCATTACGACCTGACGGCCATCCGACAACACTGCCGCCTTCACCGTGATCTTTTGCTTCCTTCCGATCGTATGCAAACTTGACATCGCGGCCATGCATAGATGAAAGCACGAGTGCGGTGCAAGCTGCGAGTGAAATGCCTTTGTAGGCAGGCCCAAAGAGAATATCGAAGTCGGCAAAGGGGTTGACCGTTGGATCATCATCAGATGCCGCAGCGCAGAGGGTAGCAGCATAGGCTTGTGCGACTGTGTGTAAAATGGTACCATCGGACATAAGACCCGCATTGAAGAAGTAAGGAGATTTACTGGGGTGCAGGATAAGTCGATGCGAACAATTATGAATGTTACTCACCGGCCAGATTTGAGCGTGAAGTTTCCGAATTTGAGAGCGCCGACTTGCGCCGCTTGCTCGAGGAGCTGCTTCTTGTAAGACTCGAGTGAAGACATTGTAGCACGTAACGGAAAGGGCAGATAAGATGGTTTCTCAAAAAATTGGTCCGTGGCTATCTGTAGGCGCTACATCATGTGTCACGTGAGCACTTCATGCCCAGCTCGGGTCAAACGCTGATCTTGCGCTGATCGAAAGACTTGGTCTCGAACAAAAATATTGACTTTTGAACACCCACAGTGATTGATCAAGATACGGGGACGGTCATCCGAGATGGAAAATACTATCAAGATAGTGGAAACCTTCTCCATCGCAACGATATCAATATCCGAAAAGCCGCCAGACCAATCATACCTTGAAGATGAAAGATTCGACGTGTTCATCGGCCAGCGCGCCTTACTTCGTGAAAGACTCTTGGCTGTGGATGTCTACGATGATGAGGAAACCGTCTCTCGTTTACTCTTGGGACTGTCGGCAATTCCTGTGTAGCAACAATTAGGACTCGTACAGCGTATATCCTGGATCACGCGCACGGGCTGATGCGTTCGTGAGGACAATAATCTCCACAGCTTCCTCGATGGAGACGCACCTTTGAAAGCTGCGCGGCATGTATTATTTCCGAGGCATCGCGACTTGTCAACTTGAAGATGCCAACTACTAGTGTCGCGTCCTCCCGCCCAGAATCCGGGTGGCGCGCATATGGAAAGAGCTGCAAGAGCTGGGTCGAAGCCCAGCCCAACCATATCACCAGGCTGCCCACGCCTAATGTGGTGTGCTTTGAAATGCAGCAGGGGATATCATGACCATGATCATTGTTATGCGAAAGGGGAAGTCAGGCTCCACAACATCGCGCAGAGAAGGAGTTGACTGGCACTGAGGCGGCTGCCTATTCGCCACGTCAGTATCGATCACTAACCCTGTATTTGCTGCATTAGCAAAAACCGCTGCGCCTTTTACTTCGATTTCGTATGCGTTCACAGTCCGCCTTCTCGCCGCTTTTTCCCCCCGTGGCCACTTGACGTGGTTCATGCCACATCTCTCCCATCCTGGACTGTAGCACCTCGCTCACGCTCATCAGAGACTGTGAAGTCTTTTGATTGTATTCCACCACCGATCTTGTCACCGTGCCCACGGCTAATAGCGGGCATCTGGACGTGGTGATTACGTTGCCTGGCTCACTATCAACGGAAATCGCCGTCGTATCTGTCTTAACACACTGCTTGCATGCTCTTGATGATCAACATTCTTTCGATCGGGCAGATGACCACCAAGGGCTGAGGTTGTAATTTTTGTTGTAATCCACCTCGCTGTGAGCCCGTGTATCGTGACTCGTGAGATCCCCCTTTGGGATATTCCCATGTCTGAGGGACTCTTCTCTGTCGATCTCGCCTGCATTCCTCTTGAGCCCTCGCCCCCTCCTGTTACTCACTTGCATTGGAAGTGACACCAACAAGGATCCGGAGGGGTGCCGATCGATCAGGCCCCCATCTCATCAAACCGCAAGCCGGGCATCATGCCTGCTAACGTATGAGGACTCATTTGCATCGCAACTCGGCACGGAAAACGTTATTTCATATCTCTCACATGTCTCGACTGAGCTTCTTGCCAGCCACAATCGGAAGCGTGGCATATGAACGGAGGCATATCATTTTGTCGGAAAAGAGCAATTACATTTTTTTTTTCATTTCTGGCTCATTTCTATATCCCTAACACGGTTCTTGTACCTAAACTATCGGTCCACAACACTAGTACCACATCGATCTTGTCCAAATAGTATTACATTTTTTTTATCCATTCCTCACAAGCTCGAGGCTCTCTGTACAGATGCATGTATGATAATGTATAGTTCATGAATTTTTTTTAACAACCCTAATGATTCTATACGTCTCAGGTGTTGAGTGGATTTCACAATGTCGGCCGCAACAATTGAATAGAGCTCGGACCCGATCACTCATATGAATACAAACTGGATTGGGTGTAGAAGGCCCTATAATATACGGGAATCATAGGTGTGCCGAAAATGCATGGTCCGTTCATTGAAGGCGAGATTGTGTATGATGAAGGGGTATATATATGAAGTCGTGTGTCATGACTCATGATTTAAAACATACAAAGCCACGAAGGCTCCGGCAATATTCCGCCGATTCATCTCGGGAAGAACATACATCTTCCTTCGGCAGAGAATTACGCCAGAGGCGCCAATCTGGAGGTTTACCGATGGGCTCGCTCCACGCCAATTCCGCTCGCATACGTCCACGTACGCTGGCGCGATCCGCCATGTCGCTGTACAAAAACAAACAAGAATCAGTCACGTAGGTTCGTTCGTCCAAAAAGCGAGCGAATTACTTTTCCCAATTGATCCAATCGCGTTCAAAGTAATCGCGAAGCGGATTGGTAAGCGATGGACGCTCTGTCCTAGCTAAAGTGGTCTTCCGTTGTGTCCGGACGACTACAGGTGTAGGGTCTTCGCCGTACAGTCGTTCGTAGGCACTCCAGATCGACTCTTTACAACCCACGATTGTCCGTACGGTCCGAGCTAGGTGCATGCATGCCCATGACGACATGCTCCGCTGAGAACCCTCTGCCGTCATAATAGAAGCACGTGCGCTGTAATCGGCTTCAAACGACGGTTGGGCTGACAAGGCGCGAAGCTCGAAAAGAGTCGCAGGACCAAGTTGCACAGCCGATATCGAATGTTGAGTCGTGAGCGGTTGTCTATCTGAGGAATTGGGTGGCAAGGGAATTTGCAGGGGGTGATGTGTCTGAATATTGGAGAATGATAACGAGAGATACAACGGCAAGACGGAAAGTGGTTGTGGTGACAAGAAATAGGTGTCTAGCATTTCCTCCCATGCGCGCTGAAGCCGTGAGTGATCTTGAGGATCTGGAGGTTTTGGATGCTTGAGTTCGGCATCGAGCACGGAGGGTAGTGAGGTCGACGAAGTTCCAGAAAGTGTATCTAGACTGGTATTTGTGTTATTTTTGGCTCTCAAGGACGAAACAGATTTGTGAGAAGAGGTTGTAGTCATAACCGTATTCGAGCCCTGGGTAGAGCTACCAGAAGACTTTCCACTGCCGGGTGTCACATCGTGTGATCGTGTAGATTGGCAGGGAAATAATAAGTCTTCTTCAATAACCTGAAAGTCCGTCAGGGTAGCTTCACACGTAATAAGACCGAAGAACAGCTCCGCACCTCGAGTACGCCGTGAGGTGAGAGGATGCGAACGATCTCCTGATGAGTCGGGTATAAGCAATTCAAAATGTTTTACAACATGCGACAGGCGACTGTCTTACCGCCAGAACTGATGGCCACTGTGAAAGGGCAATTAGCAAGTTGACAATTCAACGTCAGAAACACTCACCTCATCTTCTGGGATGTGTAAGCCCATTCGAACCATCCTCACGAAGTCAAACTGGCCGGTTGAAAATGGTAGCTGTTCTAGTCTGAAGAAGCACATTAATTGTGACGCGGATTATGAAATGCGCGAGGAACACGTTACAGATTGCCTTGAACCCATTTTAGCCGACGGGAAACAGACTTTTCGAGGACATCAAGAGGTGGTTGCATGCGCTCGATATCAAAGCCAACAACTCTGCTGCCCTACACTCTCCCGTAAAAAAATACGGTTGCGTTGCATGTATTCTCACCAACCTGCCATTGCTTGGCGATTTCGATGGCCCAAAGACCGCGCCCACATCCGAGATCGAGAATTGTAGATGGAGGTCCGTCAAAATCATAAAGAGTTAAGCTCCTACAACAGTTTGTTA
This sequence comes from Suillus brevipes Sb2, assembly GCA_011800875.2. Taxonomy (NCBI): domain Eukaryota; kingdom Fungi; phylum Basidiomycota; class Agaricomycetes; order Boletales; family Suillaceae; genus Suillus; species Suillus brevipes. Next base: position 39,922 of record JRHT02000171.1, on the reverse strand, counting down.
TGAACATGTGATCCCAGTGATCACTAGAACATCATCGGTAAGAACGACGAGAGTCAAAGCTTGTTAAAAAGAACTCACAAGTTTACGATGTCGTTTGTATATGTCAAGGGCGAGATGACATCGCCGGGAAGCCGCCTGCATTTTGGCAACGGAAGCAGCTCGACGTTGATGTTCGTATGTGGGCTATCATTCATGGTGAAGGAAGAAGACGCATGGGTATGTGAGATACCAATGGCCATGTATATGATAGTGGGTGCTACAGATGTAGGCAAGAGGACCTGTGACGCAAATGCGAATAGGACTGAGGGATTTCGAAGATTAGCAGTGTAGCTTAAATCAACACGATAAATTGATCTACCTTTAAAAAAATTGGGGGCTCAGGTGGTGATGGCCGAGGAAGGCCGCATCTTCCCCAAGCATGTCATGAAGGTTGTACCATTCATAGACTTGCAGGGCCGCGAAGATAGGAAAGATGCCGTCGCTTGAGTTCGCTTGACAATCACAACCATATAATATGAATTTCCCGTCGGTTTCCTTATAATTGAGTGGGTCCGCGGCAGTGTCCGGGGGTCCTAGCATTGTTTCTGGGGGACTCGACGGTAGTCTTATTGGGTGATCACTGTAACAACTCGACTTCACCTCGACTTCGATGAGCTCGCTACGTCTGATCGGCAGTGTTGCGTCCAAGCGACATTTGAAACTAGCACCCCTGTCACGGCGCGCCTACACAACGCCTGCAACTGTCAAACACCAGGAAAAAGACCCCCAGCTTGGTGATTACCCTGACCTTCCATGGGTTTCGAATCAGGAACTTCCTGCTAGAGGCTGGTGGGACCAACAAATGCGACGGAACTTCGGTGACCCGGTCAGCACATTACCCAGTTCCCGGCGCGTACTCGTGTCTCAGATTTTACCTTTTTTCAGATACAAGAATACGATGAAGTTCTATCCATGTGGGGCCCTGATACTCCTCCGATTCCCCCGCATAAGGCTTTGTTCCAGCTCTCTCTCGCCATCTCAGCATTCGTTGGCTTTGGTTTCCTATGCAAGTACGCACTTGTTCCAGAGAGACCAACCGTACCCCGGGAATACCCGTACTCCGGTCTTGTACGTGAACTGGGCGGCCTTGAAGAAAACAAGGTGGGCCTGCTCCACGTGTGCACTCAATGGGCCAATTTGACCCTTATTCTAGGCTAGAACAGAGACTGAAGAGATCGACGAGTAATATTGCGGTGTACATAGACATCACATTTCTTATCCGGGAGAATTTCTCTCTCACGCGTTTTTGCTATCTGAGTTCGCCAACTCGCCACCGTTCACTGGACTCCCCCAAATGCCTTGTCTTTCCTGGAAATAACACGCGTTCAGAACCTCAGATCTCAGGAAGCACATTTGCTATGATGGTAGTTATGTACATGTTGCTTAAGCTAAGAACCCTCGGACTCTTCCGCAAGCACGGTGTATCTGTCAGATATTCGGGACCCTTTTGCCACTGGTCTCGCCCGTGGACGCAGACGGGGTTGTGACGTTTCTATGGCGGAAGGACCGTCACGATCGACCATATTGCTAACATACTCATCCCCGCTTTCAGACTCGGGTTCCTGAACTGTCTTTGAGGACGAGCCCCGTGCTCTGGCGCCGCGGCCCTTGCCTCTGCGGCCAGTCCCTGTCCCCTGTCTTTTTTGTGCCAAGGGACTGATTTTCATTCGGCTCTTAACACCTGTTTTCCTCTTTTTGGTGGCAGGCTCCTCCTTCCCATCTTCGGGTACAAGGTCATCCTCATCAGATATTGATGCGCTTGTAATTCGTTTTGCCTGCTGATTTCGGAAATCGGTAACCACTTGCTGAAGGCGCTTGCTTCCATATGCTTGTCGTTTCCGTGGAGCATATGATCCGCTACCAGGCGCAACGTCAAAGAAACTGTTTAGGTTGCCCTGCCGATTCATAGTTGTGGCCTAGCAAACATTATTATTATTGAATTAATCGCACACCCGAACTTTGATACGCCACATGACTTGGTCCGTACCTGGTTCCGCTTATTCATATTCTGAATGATTGGTAAAAGTGTTTCATCAACTTTGGCTTGGTTCCAGTGTAGTTCTTCATGGAAAAAGCTGCGGAGCCCTGTGATTATTTTTTCAAGTACCGGACGTGGTGATTACGCACTGTCGGAGGGCGTCGAGGTCGGGCATACCCCATTTAAACGGCTCATCTGATGAATCCACCGTCGGATGATAATACGCATCCCTCTACGGCGAAGAAATTACCCCTCAATTGTACCCCAACAAAACAGCAGCCACGCCACTCACCACCAACGCATTAGGCCACTCCAGGGGCAGGTATAAGTTTTTGAACTTCTTTTTCTAGATCAAGAGATAAGCTCATATAAGCTAGCATCAAAAATTTTCAACAAGGCACATACGAAACGCTTGCGAAATTTGGAAGTATTGTCCTCAGCTCGGTCCCGCCCACTTTGGACTTTGGACCACCAGTCCTTGAACTTATGGAGGCCGTCCTCACCCGGAAACTCTTTCAGCAGTTCCATGGCCATTACGGGGCCAACACCAGGAAGCCCCTCGACGTAGTCGCTTCCGAGCAGGTACGCCAGACGGATGAGCGTGTCGCGTTCCAGCCCAAGCTCCCGTGACAGATCGGAGGATAGAAAACATTCCACGGTCTTGGATTGATTAAACATATTCTTGAAGACACGCATGCCTCCGAAAAGGAAAACGTCAGAGTCGTCCGTTATGATGCCCTCGACCAAACCCAGTGACACTAATTCTGCACACTGTGCTTCGGCTTCCATCGGTGCGGTTATGTATGGAATCCCGAAGAGACGTAGTAGGAGCTTAGACCCGATGGTAAGCTCAAACGATTAATACTACCTTTAGCACGACACACATACCATAATTTGAGAGATCATTTGTTGAGTGATGTCTTCTGAATCACGCATTGCTGCCTTCTTCTGCTGATTCAACGTCCGAATCTCTTCGTCGATCTCATGTCTGACGGCATCCAAATCTTTACCCTTGACTTGCGAGATGAACCGGGCAAATTCGCCTTCTTCAGCATGTGGATCCATTTCCTCAGCAGCATCCCATGTTTCCGCAGCAGCAGAAGTTCCTTGATCGGTACTCTCTTGAGCAGTACCAAGCACAGGAGACGGAGACCGCGACCATTCGATATCAGATTCATTGTCGCTCTCAAGTGTCCGAGCCTCGGGCGTGATCATACTAGAGGTCAAAGGCCGTGAAGGACGTTCTAATGAATTCGGTAGCTGAATCGATAGCTGAGAAGATGCAGGGAACGTTGACCGTCGTTCTTTCGCCGCATCCTCCGGTACTGGGATTGCCGTAGGTACAGAACTCTCGGATATATGATGAACGTGGCCGCCATCAATGACCGGGACTTCTTCCATATCGTCATCCGAATCTTGTGCAGCCTCCTGCAAAACTTTGGGAGATTGTGGCGGCCCGACATGGGCGCTAATAGCAATGGGCGACGGCTTTCCGTGTGGTACATCGATTGCGATTGCTTGGACAGGCAACACTTCACCCATACTTTCTTCGGGTTCTGATAAGGATGATTGAAGGATAGGCACGGGACGCGATGCTGTCTTTGGGGAAACCAACAAAGCCGCCTTCCCAAACGCAGATTGCGATGGAATATCATGCAAAGTTCCAGACAGCCTTCGCACCGGACCAGCCCCCGCGATTGAAAGTGCAGTCTCCAGCCGAGAAGGAGACGTGTATAAATCATCGTCAGAGTCGTGAAGTGGAAGAGCAGGCTTTGACCGAGGAGTTGCAGGAGGACCAAGTTTAGAAGGAGAAGGTTCTGAAGTAACTGAACGAAGGTCAAACTTCGCCATGTCCCCGTCCTGGAAAGACGTACTAGGCTTATTATGATCTTCTAGTGAAGCCTGAATGGCAAGGGCAAGCTCAGGATCCCTGATGTGATCAAATTCGTCCAAAGATCTGGAAATGTCCTCGTCGTCATCCAGGTCAAATAAAGGCTTCGATTTGATCCGCCTCTGGACAGGTTTCGGCACGGATGGCTGCGAGCGTTTTCCTATCGCGTGCAATGCCATACTTGCCTTGAACTCCCGAAAATCGGGATCAGGGGTTGCATTCCCTGGTCTGACAACACAATGAACGAATGATCATGGATGACGAAGGATTCTGGCAGCGTACATACTAACTTCCTCCATCTCCATGTCATCATCGCTGTCGCTTTGAAGCGTGGGCTTGTCTTGATCAATTTCAATTGGTTTTGACCGCGTGCCGTCGTCTCGGATGCCCAAGACCCAACCACCGTCTGCCCCTTCATTCTTAACAAGAACGTACTCTCTATTGCGTTCACTTGCAATTCGAACAGGAATGGTGATGTGTGCTTTACCGATGCTGTCGGTAGTCGTCAAGAGCTGTTGAGTCAGAGCATTTCGTTGCTTGAGATTCTTGATCTGTTCTCGAGAGAAATCCAGAGGAGTCTCTGCCTTCCGTAGCATGTTCTGCAGGCGCTTGTACGATGTCTGACGTGATTTCAACCGAAGGTCACCAACAATTTCATACTGAACTTCTGTGGGCAACTCTCGGAATGCTGGAGAGGAGACATCAAAGTCCTCTGGACGCATCTCCTCTATAAATGTCCGGAGCTCTTCCTCTGTGGCGAGGCGCGGGTCTGGAGCCTGCGAACTAGTAGCCTTCGCCACGCGCTCTTCGAGATCCACTTCTGGAAGCCTGTAAGGATCATGATCATAAAAGCGAGCTTTCTTTTTTGACGAAGGAGGTGTTTCATCTGCCTTCTTCTTTGCCGGTGTCTTCGGTGCAGAATTATCAATGTCCTCAAGGTAAACCGCACTCTCATCCAGGACCACGGGTCCTGGGGGCGCTTTCTGCTTGCCCTTTGACGATGAAGGGCTGGCTCACATATATAAGCATTTGCACATTCGTCGAGAATACGATAGGTCGCATACTGTGACGCTTGAGCATGTACCAAAGCTTCCCGTCTCATGTGGGCCGCCAGCAGCCTCTCCGCAATCTTGGCATGAGTTGCAGCGGCACCACTCTTCTTCTTCTTGCGCTCAATCTATACCGCTCAGTCAGCATTGCCGCAGTGAGGAGAAAGAAAGAGTGCCTAACAATCGTGTTTCTCTTCAGCGCAGGAGCTCCTCCATCAAATACAAATACTGGGCGAATGCCATAGAATAGTAGCTTGCAAATACGTCGGAAGAAACCAAGAACATGTGCGTTGACCAAAGCACGTCCATCCTTGTCGCGCATGGTAGCTTGAAATTGATAGATCCAGATACTAGAATCAATTGCGAGAGCTTTCCCTTCAATAGTCTCTAGCCTAACATGAATTCGATATTTAAGCATGCCATCAGACCCCGGAAATCATAGAGTACATACGGTACTGGGCGACCCACTGGAGATAAGAGATCCCATAGTGACTTCACACCCATCTGTCAGTCTTTTGAGAAAAGTACTGTCGGGGGTCGGTGACAAGCCTGACAGTGACACTGGTTCATTGACTCGGACAAGACTCCTGATCTTATTGCATCCGCGCTGGAAATCTCACACAACGTTCGCCAGTGAAAACAATCTAATGTTGACAGAAACACCTGCAGCTAATACTACCGTAACAATTCCGTCAGGGACCCAGTTATGACTATGAAGAAGATAATTTGAGATGGCCAAGTCCATGAAAAGCAGTGGAGCTATGAAGAGTGATAAACTAGGCAAAAGGCATTTTATGGTCGTGAACTTCATAAAAAAGCGTGACTGAATTAACTGTCCTTGCACGCCTGACCGAGAAGGAGATATGCCTAAACGAGAAGTGTAGAAATAAGGGACTCTGCAAATCAGCTTTTCGGGCTGTCGCGAGCATCGACGGGGCGCGGTCCGGCGGGCGATCCTTGACCAGCCGAGCTGTTCCGGGACGAACTGTGGCCAGTGCGCTGACCCTGCGCAAGAGAACCAGGAGGACGAAGGTCTTCCATATTAGCTGGAGAATACCGTGCGTCGAACGCCGAACCACCTGTCATCTGCATGCCCATCCCTCCCATCCCTCCCATACCACCACCTGCCATACCACCACCTCCCATACCACCACCTGTCATCCCCATCCCCATCCCCATACCTCCGCCCATATGGTTCATGCCCATCATCGGTACGCCCATCATCGACATCCGAGGATCGTAGCCCATCCCACCGCCAGTCATCATGGGATTCATGGGCGCGGGGTGCATGCCATCGCCGACATGCGACCCAGCAGAGGAATATGCCATCATAGCTTGTTGGTAAGCAGCTTGTGCTGCCTGCTGCGCGAAGAATTGCGGATTTCCAAATCCTGGCATCATACCCGGATAACCCATATATCCACCTGTCATCATGGGGTTGGCGCCGTTCATCATGGGGTTGGCGCCATTCATCATGGGGTTAGCACCAGCCATCATCGGATTCCCACCAGTCATCATCGGGTTCATGCCCATCATCATAGGATTGGCCATCATCGGGTTGCCCATCATATTTGGGTACTGCTGGCCGCCTCCATACATGCCCTGCATCTCCAGTTGATTGCGTTGGAAGTCGTCGATCTTGCGTTGCCGTTCTTCAGCCATCCTTTTTTCGCGCTCACGCTCCGTCAGAGCAGCACCGACGCCACCTTCGCGTTTACGCTCGCGCTCATGAGCAGTGATCGCGCCCAAGAGACCCGTCTGAGGTGGTGGTGGTTTATTAGGAACGTTGATGAGTGAGGCACCGGTTTCCCGCGCAAGTTCTTCTTGTCTCTTGGCAGACCGGTCTTGCTTGTCCTGCATCCCAGCAGATAGCAGACCATGAGGGGTGAAAGCTTTCGTCATGGAATGAGAAGCAGGTTCCAACTGAATGAAAGGGTCTCGTTGATGTGAGGGAGTTTCAGGTTGAAGATGAGAACCGGGCATGCGACCAGGATCGAGAACCTGTGTCCAAATGCTCTGACGAGCGGCGGCGTGTTGATTAAAGTCCGCTTGTGGACGAAGGACTTGGGAAGTATATTCAGACTGTGGACGCAGGTGAGGGGCATCATCTGGCGTTCGCATGTGCTGATCAGAGGCGAGTCGTCGAGGTGGTGGCATGGCGTTCATATAGTCATCTGACACACCGCCTATAGATCATCAGCTCAAATAATTCAACAAAAAAGAGGTATGCTGACCTTGAGTCAGCGGCCTCGGAACAGGTGGCAGATTACGAGGATGTCGTAGCTGCGCGTAGGGATTCGCGTCTGTTGCTTGTTCTCCAGGCGTCACAGCACGCCCTGCACTACTGGGACGCAAAGGCCTGACAGCCGGAACCGGTACAGGCGTGACAAGACCTGGCTTCTTGCTCTCCAACGTCGAAGGGGGTTCTTCGTCAGAATCAGCATCCTCGTCATCCTCTTCTTCCTCTTCCTCCTCCTCCTCTTCATCGCTGCTCTCATTCCACCCAGAGAGCCTGTTCCCATGCGTGGCACGCTTCCCGTTCGCTCTCCCAGGCTTGTGAAGCACTGCCTGATGTTGCGCTTGTGCACGCGCCTTTCGTTGTGCAGCCTGCTTGGACGGTGCAAAGGACGACCTGTACTGTGTAACTCCCTCCGAGCTCTCAGACGCAGCGCTACCCTCGACGGTAGGCTCTGACGACACGTCTTGTTCTATTGGCGGTGGCTGGGAATCCTGGGATGTAGTTGCAGGCGGGGGTGCGACGTCGGGTGCACTATCAAGGAAAGACAATGCGGCAAGTGCATCAACATTTACGTCGTCACCGCTGTTCTGCTTTTGGATGATCTTCTGGTGCGGATCCGTCATGGCCTGGACGTGAACGTGCTCTGAAGAAGGTGAGGAAAGTATGGTGGCTTCCACATTCGGGCCTCGGCTAGAATTAGGTTGAACACGTGCACCGGATGGTTTGCGGCCGAGAGAAGGGCGCGAGCCAATCGTGCTTGGCTCGCTAATATTAGCTTCCGTCCTTCCCAGCTCTGAAAATGACATCGGCGTTCCCCGACGCGGTGATGGTCGTAATGGGTTGTCAGACACTGAGCTCTCTTCAGAGTGTGAGGCTTCAGAAATGGTGGTTGGGACGCGCCGCGGTGGGTTTTTGGGCTTCTCGTCAAGTTGTTGCATGAAGAAGAGAGCGTCTGAAAAGATACTCTGTGCGTCTTGCGCTTGGGGCTGTGCAGGGACGACAGGAACTGTTGCTACAGAAACAGGCACCCGTGGTGGGGTTGGTAACTGAGCTTTGGGAGGCAAGGGCGGTGAGCCTGCGTTATGCAGTTGCGTTATAAACGTATGAGGCGGAGACAGTGCTCGAGGCGGCAGCTGTAAAACATCTTGTACATCTTGAATAGAAGGTAACTCTTTATCCTTCCCTTTGGGAGAGTAAGGCGATGTAAGACATGAAAGGGGCGATGCAGGAGGGGGAGTTCTCGAAGCCGGTGATCTGATGGGCACTGGTGCAACAAGGGCCGACAACGACATGCCTGGCGAAATAGGCCTACCATTTCCTGAACTGGGACTTGTCGAACCCGTAGAAAATGTAGGTGACCCAGGAGATTCGGGGGTAAGAGGAAGTCTGAACCCGCCAACATCCACACTCGCCGCTGTTGACGGCTCCGTGCTCCTCGTTTGTCCGGTCTCCATGCTCGGCGTAAGCCTTGAGTCTGAACGAGGAGGGCTTCCAGTCACTGGGAGACCTGTCATCGACCCAGGCACGTTCTCTAAGACCGGGTTCAACGAAGTAAGCGGAGAAAGCATCTGCGACTGGCTATGCTCGGACATGGAACGTGACATAAAGTCCTGATGTCCGCTGCTCATCGACTGCCCCGCCGAATCTGGCTTCTCGCTCGACATCGAGCTGCTGATCATCATCGACTCAGGCGCATGGTGCTCATTCGACATCGAGCGGCTCTGCGTATGAGGGAAATCCGGAAGTGTCTCGCGTGTTGCGCTGCGTTCCGTAATGGGGGAGAGAGCGTGACCAACAGTGAGGTCTGGTGGCGAGCGCAAGTCGAAATTGACCGCGGGGAGCTGGGGGATGTAAGCAGGCTGACCATTTTGTGTTTGTGGTCGGGGCTGAGCAGCATTTTGTGATGGCTGTTGCTGTTGTGGGCGATTCGGATCAGCACCTAAACCCGTGGGTGGCAGTGGGGGCGGCGCAGACGTTGCGCGCAATTCGGGCATGCGCGAGTGGAGGATATTTAGGAGACGATTGCGAATGGCAGAGGTACGGTCATCACGAGGGTCCATAGACTCTGCAACTTCACGATCAAGGAACAGGAGCTATGGTCCAATAAATCAATGGACTTGTGCTGGCAAGCAAATTGTACTTACGTCTCTTCCAGGATTGACTGGATAAGCAAACATCAGCGAAACTGGATCGCGAGGGTCCCATGTGTACGCTTTCGGACGTCCGTATAGCTCAAAGGCATCATGAAGCGCTAAATAAATGGTGAGTTATCATGTTCTGCGCGACTGAGATAGTCTACTCACCAACAAGCCACTTGAGCATCTCGGATGCTTGTGTGTTCCCTGCCTCGAGCTCAGGCATGACAAGCAACCACCCCTCCCTTCGTTTCATCGTCCCCGCCATTTCCTCATCACCAATCAGACCCTCAAGTTTCATGAGCGTACTGCGGTTGATCAACTCCGGGCGCTCTGGGTACACCGCAAACGCCTGTGAAACCTCCCTAAGCGTGAGAAGGGGGTGCTTCTTGTCCTTTGGCCTAGGGGATGCATAAAGTGCAAGCAAAGGCTTCACAGGTAGAGGTTCAGGAGAGTGATCCCGCGAGAAGAGATTTGACATGCGTTTCTTGGGAGTAGGTGCAGTGCCAGTGGTAGTGGTAGTGGATGGGGCTCCAGGATCGGTTAACAAAGTTTGCGAGCCAGAGATGACCATCCACATGCGTTTCCAGTCTGTTTGTCCAGCAACGCGTATGAGCACCCACCCTTCCATGCGGCCACGGACGAGAGTTGTGCGGGTATCTTTACCTGAGAGACATGACGTCAGTGTCGAACATACTACAATAAGAGAACTGACCTTCAAGCAACGTTATGCGTATCAAATGAGCGGTATACATTTCTTCGAGGCGAGACTTTTCCCAAGCAGATAATCGTAGAGCTGTTGCCCATGACTCCAATGCTGGTATTGACGGACAGCTGAATAAAAGCAGATTAGAGCCTGCTGTGTTGAGAGTGAGGACGTTCGTATATGTCTTCCGCGGTTGATCTGGACTCTCGGCGGGGCCAGTAACTGAACCTAGTACGTGAACGAACTACAGGCAGCGTCATCACCACCAGTATAGACAGAGAACGGAATAAACTCACAGCATCTGTGATATTAACATACGTAGGAGGCACCTCAAGGCCCTTCTTGTTTGCTTCCTCAATCTCCTTCATGTCCCATATGCTCAACGTTGTGCCACTAAGCTGTGCCCAGACGTCAACCCATCCATCATCTTTGGGACGTTGGCCATCCGGTTGACGCTGTACGCGCTTTACTAGTGGGCCGCTGAAGTAGACCTTGCGGGCATGCGCGACAGTGAGTTGAACAATGGAGCGTATTTCAGGGTGGAGAGGGGGGACAGAGGTAGAATCTCTGCGGGCTGCTAAAGCCGTGTCAGACTCTTGGTCATCCTGCTTCTCTGGCGAGGAGCGCATTGGACCCATTGTTTGAGCGCGCTGTTGGTTGTTTTGCGGTGCAAAGTCGCGGTCTTGCGCGCCGGTGCTTGGGCGTCGGTTAGATTGCTGCTGGTCACGGTGATCCGTATTCGCGTCACTTGAATGCTGCAACTGTTTTCGAAAAGAAAAGAAAGACGAAGTGCGAATGTGCGACATTGTGTTAGCGACTGATTGTTGTTGAGCAGGTCTCGAGACCGACTGGTCCTCCTGTTGAATTGTTAGTGTTACAACTCCAGCGCTAGGGTTGTTGTTGTCGCCTGGTGGACTTGTTGCAGGTTGTCGTGCGTGAAACTCGTGTAGATCGGTTCCTCTGCCCGGACTAGCTTGTCTGAGCTGTTGTAGTTCGGCAGGAGAAATAAAGCCACGATGACGGTTATCCCACTGAGGACTACTTGAGCCTGAGCTCATAGATAGTGCCATAAACCGTCAAAGTGCTCTCCCTTTGGTCGATCTCAAAAAGTTACAATAGACGCCAACCCACGAATATTTAAAACTGGACCTTCTCTGATTCCAACAATATAATACATGGGGAAACCTGCTTGCTTTGGTTGGGAGGCTGTATAAGTGCACGTGCTCTGAGCATAGCCTACGGGACGGTGACGGGGGTGATAATCAACCATATACGAGGCACATGAACTCGATCAAATCGTCAAGTTGGCAAGCCTATCTTCTATATGACAATGAAAAGAAGGTCCTCTGCTTTCCAGAGCCTCTCGTAACCATTCCATGTACTTCATCCAGAACGACCTCGACTTGCGCAAACGAAGAGAAGAGCACGTTCCTCGTAACTTGAAGGAACGGCGACCTGCAGGACAACCGGGCTCGCGACCGTCAAACCGCTCACTTCCGTTTCATATAGATTAGTCTCAGAATTAAATATCAATGGCATGACAATTACCCGTCCCATCGTATCAGCGGAATGGAGTCATGATTGTGGTCGAATGGAACGAACCAGCGGTATCGTTGATGTTCCATCAGATAGACATGGCCTCTAGAGGTTTGCTTGTAAGCTGCAGCTCGGCTACCTGTAGTCGATCCTGGTCCGTGCAACAGCCTGTCACTGTCAGCAGGTGTGAGCCGTTATTAAAATGACGAGTTTGTAGTCAACTTGGCGTGTGGCACAGCCAATCGTATGTAATGCGAAGGTACTACTACTAAGCCGATTAACAACCGTTGGGACTTGCATAATCATCTGCACATGCCAGGCGTCGAAGGAGGGCCATGACTGACACTCATCGAGAAATTCAACCAGCGTATTATACTCCTGAATCGAAACAATGGCTTCCAGGTCCAAGTCAAGATAGAGCAGAACACATGCCCAGCTTCATCCGTGTCGTCTCATGGAACATTGATTGCATGAGGCCAGAACCAGACCTTCGTCTACATGCTGCTCTCTCCTATATCCAGCACCAGGTCTTCAAGTGCAGAACGAATCGTAGATGTCCTGACCCATGCTCTATCCTCCTCCAAGGCGTCCTAGCCACTGCATTCGATACCATTCTCAACAACAAGTGGGTCCAGAATTTCTTTGTCGTCATTCCTTCAACCACAGACGCCTGGCCTAAGCTCGCAAAATATGGCACAGTCACTCTCCTCGCTCGTTCCATCTGCATCACAAAGTCAACTTCTATTCATTTCAGCTGCTCTGAGTCGCAGCACCATGCTATTTTCGTGGACGTCAAGCTAAGCGGTCTCCTGGACACAGCCCAAGCTCCCCCATCGTCCGAGTCTCTCGTCACCTTGCGAATTGCTAACATTCACCTTGACCCATTACCCGACGGCGCCCCAATCAGAGAGAAACAACTCAAGCTCGTCGCTGATGCTTTATTGCAGGATGGGCTATTTGGAGGTGTCGTCGGAGGTGACTTTAACGCTGTTTCACCCAACGACTCCGCACTGGTCGAATCTGTTGGCTTGTGGGATGCGTGGAGCGGTGATGATGAAGGAGGTTTCACTTGGGGGTATCAACCTCGGTCTCCCCTTACTCCAGGAAGACTAGACAAGTTGGTCTATGTGCCTCGTCCAGGTTTCTTTATAGATACCCCGAAAAAGATCGCCGTTGGGAAGAAATACGGGAAGCTGACGCGAAGGAGGTGGATCAGCGATCATTATGCTCTGCTGACCAGGGTGCAATGCGTATATTTTGCATCCGACGCATCAGATGTAAGTCCGAATTCTCAATGCTGGCATAATCTAGTTCTCATGAGACATCCAGCATGATACATCAGACCACGGGCACGTCCAACAAGGACTGAGAGAGCAAAGGAACATAGAAACACGCTCGCTTGATGTAAACTCACATTTTCTTACCTCAGTCTGCTTCTGACTGTTCTATTACTAGCATCCACTCGTGTCTCATTCGCCACCCCGTAGCAAATACATTATCCCACTCCATCCTGGTACCAATTCTCGGTCCAGACGGAAACCCTGGAAACGCTTGCTGCGCATGAAATCATCAAGGTAAGGCACACACTCCTGTTGCAGAAGTTGTGATCATTGACAGATGTAGTCCGAGTATAGAACAATATTTTGACGAGACTAGGACCCATTGAAAGGAAGGACCAGACGCCCACTTCAACATACTAGTTCGTGGCCCCTCCCTATTGCATTCATTCACACTACAGCGCGCTAATGAAACACCAGACACGCACATACTCGCTCACATCACGCACATGCATTGCTTTCTAGCTGGACCTCACACGACTAACCATTTATCATGCTTACTGTACCATATGTTGTATGACTATCACGCTGGCTTGGATTTATCTTATCTATTTCTTGTGTTGATTTAAAGTCCGATGAACATCTTTCACCAGCATGTGGGACAGCTGACCGCAAGCCTGAGTGCTCGGCCACTGAGCAGGAGCAAAGTCGTAAGATCTGATAGTGATATCACTTCTCAACCTCCAGCGCATCTCCATGTCAAGCCCCACTACCTCTCCACGCCCTGCAGAACGCCAAGACATCCACAAAGCATGCCGAACCCTCGAAACACTCGTAAACGTGCTTAATGACTACTGCGAAGCTGCAGAGGCTATCGTCGCACTACAGAGGAAGCTCTCAAAAGCTCTCAAAGAAGCTGCTTCCCTCAAGACCACTAGTGAGATCGCAGGTGACTTTTATTTTCCAATTTCAATCCAAATACGCGTTCTCACGAAACGCATGGTGCGCAGGTAACGCATTGAATGTTAGCGCGAGCATATTCGACATTCTTTCCGATGTTGATGCTAAGTTCGCAAAGATGGCTGATAAAGAGTGTTGCAGTATCAGTTCAGAGGTGAAAAAATGGTTCAAGAAGCTCGCAGTACGTTTCATGTTCCTCACACCACCCTGTCCTCGCTCACTGGCACTCACTGACGACTGAAGAAAGAAGAGAAAGCTCACGACGAACGTATGAATGATTCAAATGCTCGTATCAAGCAAGCTGGTACGTTACATCATCTTGTCGTTTGCTTCGACTTGCGTTTGTCTCAACGGTTCCTGTAAGGTCAGGCATACGAGAAGAAAGCTAAGAAGAGCGCACGCGATGTTGGGGAAGAACACGCTCGCTATGTTAATCTGCTCAGTATGCTTGGTCCTGAGATGTCTCAGGAGAAATAGTACGTTGTCCATATGACTATCGGAATGTCTTTAGTTCTGACTGTGCATTCGACAGTAATCATGCCTTGCTGGTAACGCAACAGCATACATCGACTACGTATAGTATAGCAGCCTGTCTCTCGAGGGTTGCAGATGCAGAATGGGTGCGATCATGTGAAAGCATCCGTCGATTCTCTCCGTCTATTGGGCCGCTCGGCGAATGGCGAGCTCTTTGTGAAGGCGCATGGACGGGTCCCTTACCCAACGACCTACCGGACCTATCGCCCGGACCTGCTCAAGCTCCACTTCCAACCCGGGGCGTAACTGAATGGGGTCAACACATCCCGCCTGGCAAACATGAATACCAAACTTCGCTCCCCTTTTTTTCACAAAGTAACCCCGCTGACCTTGAACGCCCCCACCCGCCATTCAGTTCAAATGACCAAAACCAGGGCTCCATCAACTCAATAACGACTCTCAGCGCATTCCCCTTTCCCCCGACGCATTTCCCCATTCCTCTAGCTGCCAATGAAGTAGAACTGCAGCGCCAGAGAACGCAAATGCAGAGTTTGCAAGTTGCTCAACCAAATAAATCAGCTCAACAGTATACCACATTATCAGAATCTCCGCAGCCGATCGAGAGTATGCTTTCTAATACGCATATGCTTGTTGATTCCAAGTCGCATTTGGCATCTCAGAGACAGACTACGCCTTCGTCTTCGTCTTCGCAGTATGGGTACTCTGATAATCAGCTCGAAGAAAGGATGGCACAGGAAACAGCTCGACTGGGCATATCGACTGGTAGCGAGAAGAAGGTCCTAGAACAGACACAATCTCAGGAAGAAAATCTCCGTCGACCATCCCTGATCGCACGAGCGACTTCAAGCGAGAAAACACTCAGCAGCAAGCAACCAGGGCACACTCCTCCTTCAGAGCGCGAGTTCGGCGCTTCGGTAGAGAGCCGCAGCGCATTCAAAAGCCGAAGTATCGATATTGCCAAGAAGACGCTTGAGCGCACTGATAGTTCTGTGAGCAACATGAGTATCGTTGCTGCTATGCGTAATCGTTACAGTCGTACGGTGAGTAGATGCTATTGGATTCTTTGATATGCTGGGCTGAATTTCGTTTGCATCAAGATCGAGCCTTTGTCTCTTGCGCCGAAAGATGTACCACGCTTGCCGATGAGCGTTTCAGACCTCGCCTCTAGGTACCAGCCTATTGATGAACCCATGACTCCTCGACGTTCGCCGACCATCGATAGACAGGCGGTCAATCAGGACCCTCCTGCTTCCCAAGCCACCCATGACATCCCTATCGGCGAAGAAGATAATCGAAGGCGGAGGCAACGCATCGAACAGCTCGCAGAACTAGAGTTCACGGAGAGAGAACACGAGCTCCGACAGCGCGAACGGGAACTCGACCAGAAAACTCGCGATTTCGAGCACGACCGAATGCATTTTCTTGACGCACGAGGCGACCTGATCAGTACGGGTGACACACCCAGAAGGCTTCATGCGACACCATTCCAGCATAAAGGTGGCTCACAAAGCACTTCACACCTTGTCCCTCCACCGAACTCGACTTCACCACAGCGGGGATCACAATCTCCATCGCGGTCACAGCCGTCTTCTCCTCTACCGGCAAAAGGCCACGCACCATTTTGCGGTTGCGAGACGTGTTCTGTCACTAAATACAAAACGCCAGAGGTTTCACCCTCCCCTCGCGATCTACGTCCTCCTGAGCCGCCTATTCTCTTACGCCCTGAGAAACCCAGTGGCTGGATACGGAGATTGAGTATGCCTGCTGTTGGTGCAGCATTTTCATTGGATGCGAAGAAGAATGCGAGCGCTACGAGTCTCAAGTTTGGGTTGTCGTCTGCGATTGATAATGGGAGACGGAGGAAGCGTAGTTTTGATCAGGGTATCAGTAATCGGAGCGTTGGGGTGGTACGAAGGTAGTGTGATGTGTGCTTCAGCTGTTTCGTTTTTTTTTTTCCTTTTTGATGCATGACTTTTCTTGCTCTGCGGTTGATGGACGTGGCTTACAGTGACTTAAACGATATGATTTATCATCTAATTACTTTGAATTTTGCACTTGCTTGGACTGAGCCGTTGGAACTTCAGTTGCCATGAATGTCCTAGTTTGACCTTTGCTTGCTGATGTCCATGCAGTGTGTCGTGTCGTCGACCAATTTGGAGCGGGAACGCGACTCGCCGTGTTGCTCCGTAAGTCACTTCACACATCTACCGCTCCGGTGAGTCACATGGCTAGATGAAAAACACTCATACTATTGATTGCATTCAGAGCCAGGGCAGCGATATGCCTTGTCGCAGAAGTTCGGACATGGTTGACCTGTCTGTCACTGGCAGGTATGGACACTGTCAACTTGAAAGCAGCAACAACGGCGAGGACAAAGAAGAGACGCATCCTAGCTTGTTAGATGTGATACCTGGAATTTCCGAATATAAGGTGAAGGGGATGGCCCTAGGAAGGCAGCTAGTCTTTATATCTTTTGTCCACCTGCCAGCCCTGAGAATACTCCTTCATACAGATAGCATTTGCAATGCCAGCAGATTGCCAGCAAACCTCAGGATTGACTTGCTCCGAGCCCCAACATTCTATTGGCATAGGGGATACTGATAATGTGTAATTCCGACCTGTTGTTGCATACGATTGGTGCCACGACGGAACTGGGTTTATGGATACTCAGAGTCTCATCGTGTATGAGGAACGCGCGCGAAACGGGATCTCAGCAGCTCAAGATCTAATCTCAAAGGAGGTATACTGCTATCTTCTGAACGTGCACGTAGCTATGTGGCAGTGCCAGCCGCATACCAGCAATCGATCACTCCCGTCGTATCAAACTACTAGCTAATTCAGAGTACCACGCTCATCATTCTGGACGATGAGTCAGTCTCTGCCATTATTATCCTCATCCCACTGCAGTCGTTTCTAAGCAGAATTACGGTGGACTTTGCGCTTCATCGACACGCAGGTTTTGCGTCTTTCAGCATTAATTATCGGCATGCTCGCGAGCGCGCTCTTTGGGTGACTACTGTGCATACTAGCTATGGCTATATAATTCTTCGGATATGGAAGATGTCCCAACTTAAATTGCAAAGAAGGCCGCTTCCAGAACTAGCACTGGGACAACCTTAGACTGGTTGGATGTTTTTCCTGACCCAGCTAGGCTGTGAGCGAGCATTCGGGATGTTGTGTTCACATTTCTTTCGCGTACCTCACAAATCTGTGGACTCCGAATTATCATAATATTCAATACAAGGACGCACGAGCAGGCAATGAACTTCATCAAAAAGGATCGTCATTCAATAAGTAAAGTAGGTATCAAGTATAATTAGCAAACCGCCTCCACCCGACGAGATCACTTGGTTCTTTGGAACGGGTCGAAATTTGTTTCGCTTGGAACATTGGGTCATTTTGATGAGGTCAGTAGTGAGCGCTGTGAAGTGGTCTTTGCTGATAGCACTATGGCGGCGTGAGTGTCGTGAAGTGGTCGTTCTGATCGCAGTATCGTGGCGGCGCGAGTGTCGTGAAATGTTCTGATGGTGTCGTAGCGTATAAGTGTCATCTTGAATGTCATGGCCATGGTGGTTGGCGTTGTCTGTCGTGAGTGTCGTGAAATGGTCATCGTCTAAGAGCATCGTTCGTTTACTATCTTGGATTTCGTGAGTGGTCCTGTTTAATAGTGTCGTGGCGTCAATATCGTGATGCGTGTCATGAGGTGGTCGTGAAGCGTGGCGTCATATTCTTCTTGTCGGTCTGTGGCCTGCGACCGTAGTAAGCCATCGTGTGTTGTTGCCAGGCGGTGGTTGTTAGCATCGTGATTAGTAGTGAAACTGCAGTGTACAGGTGGGACGTTAGAGGTGTCAGAAAGTGCGTGGCCGTGGTGATGAAAGTGGAAAGGTGGTGGCTGGAATCGTGGCTACGACTGCATTTGTTCGATGGCGAAGTGACGCAAGGCGGGCCTTGGTTCGTGAACCAGGCTCTAATATAGAAGGCGCATCGAATGTTGGAGGAAGCGTCAATCCTGGCGACGTCTGGTGGTTGCTAGCCAGCATCGAGGTAAGTCCTACCCCCGCCATGGAAGTCACCCAGGCGTCCATGAGGTGTGTTTTGTCGACGCTAATGTTTTCGCAAACTTGCGCAAGGTGGCCGACTAATGGCACTGACATCAATAAGCAATTTGACCATGAAAGGAGATGACAAACCGATTCTGTTGGCGTTCATTTGCGCGGCCATATATTTGCGCTGATGAAATATGATGAGTGATATACGAAGTCTGGCATCGAATACCTTCATACCTTCTGCTGCTTGGGTTTTAATGGGCGCAACTTCTCAGGTTGATATGGAAGTGCTGTAGGAGGGAGAGGGATGAGTTGACCGGTGGCACGGTATTTAGTAACGAGTATCAGGGGCTTCAGCCATGAGGGAGGAGTCTTGGTTGGGTCAGCTAACACATTAGCGGTGTGAGTGGATCCAGAAGGGTTAGTGTTCGTAGACAACGACGTTGGGAAGCTATCGAGTAGAGCAAGTGAGCGAAGATTCAGCAGATGAGAGGGAGCATGATGAATAGTGAGAGCGTTTTCAATAGTGAGAACATTGTTGATAGAGAGACTATTGTCGATAACGAGAAGATTGTCGACAGCGAAAGGTGGCTTGCGCAGGGGCAGAGTGTCAATGTGGTGTTCGACGATTTTGGTGTTCGATGTTTCATTAGTGCCAGTGAAGACGCCGTCCAAGTGGATGAAGTCGCAGTTGATGACTACAGACGGATTGCTGTGGATGGTGGTCATCGTCGCCTGAAGCAAGGCGTCCATGAGGTGTGCACATTCGAGAATGGAATAGTTAGTAGTTGTAGACGTGGGTGTTATCTGGCATTTGTCGACCAGTACGACAAATGGCCGACTATACGGCATACAGAAGGGGCTGGTAATGTCGATAGATGTTGTGCTTGGGGTTGAGACGTCGACAAGGTCGTCGGTCATAGTGTGTGCTGGTGCTCGCACCTCAGGGTGCGGCGTAGTATAGTTGTTCTGTAGCGACTAAAATGTTAGGCAATAACAAGTTAAGGTAAAATGTGACATACTAGATTGTCGGAGTGGACGTCCTTCAAGTCATCCTCACTGGCTACCAGAGCAGTGTCGGATGTGATTGAGAGTCGGTTACAGATGGCGAGAATTGGCAAATCAATGATAGTAGTGTTGTCCGAGTCGCAGGGCGATGATTCTAGTACAGGTGACGATGAATGAAATTGAGATGGTAGCAAGACGTCCTTCAGGTGGTCGTCATCGCAGGCTACAGTAGAGGTATCTGATGTGATGGAGAGGCGTTTACAAGTTGTATAAAGTGACAAATCGAGAGTGGCGGCGTCGCGCGGCGTTGTCGGTCCGAGTACAGGAGACGATGAAGATGAAGATGAATCCGGGAATGGAAAGAAGTCGTTGGGAGTTGGGTCTGGCGTGACCGAATCTATGGGCGAAAGGCGTTCCGGAGTACCTTGGTGTAGCTCGCACACTGGGCACGCCGTTCCGAGCAGCTTAGGCGCAGCCGGGACGGCATCGTGTAGGTGCCCATCAGTGGAGGGTGCACTAGTATCATCGCTTAGATACATTGATGCGGCCTCGTCGGCGGCTAAGATCAGAATGATCGTCGACTTGAGCGCCGACACGACGAGGCCGGCGGATACCTTCCTTGGTCCAGACCGGATGGGACGAAGAATGGTTTCCTCGAAGAATGATACTGAGATTATGCCGGTGAGAGCTACGCGCGAGGCAACATATAAGGTAGTAGAAATCATGATGTTGGATTGGCAGAGTATCGATGGGTGTACGGCAGGATGATTGACGTGACTCATTGGCAAGATATTCGACGGGGTGATTTCAGGATATCCCGCGATATTATATACTCGCGAGCATTTGTGCGTGTTTGCCAGCTGAATCAACAAACTCGATCGCGACGCGTTTGTCACGTGCTTGAAAATCAATTTTAGCGCTACAACGTTCGATCGCAGAAGACTCACTAGTACCCACTACTTACTGGAGAACATGATGAGCGGATGAATACTTCGTATCATTTTATCGTTCCTATTTGAATTTGCAGGGTTAGGTTACCTATAGAGGCAGTTCATCAAATGCCGATGCCCGCTGTTCGCGCTTTCCCGCATATTGACTTAAAAGCTTCAGGTATCAAGATTATCAGTTCCAAGAATAGCAGTATCACAAGCCCGTCAGACGTAAAGTAAACGATGAGTATATTATCACGAAGCGGGGTATCTGCGTAAGACACCCGAGCGCCTGCACCTTACTTCTTTTTCTTTTTCTTCCCCCCTCCTCCCGACTTGCTTGATTTGATCTGTGGGGCATTTACCTTCGGTTTCTTCTCCTCAACCTCCTCTTTGTCCTCTTCGGCATCATTACCCTCTCCATCACCTGTCGGAACAGCGGACTCTACAGGAGCAGCGGTGGTTTCTACAGGGGGTGTTTCTTCTACCACCGTCTCTGTAGTTATTGCTTCATGGCTAGAAGGTGGCGCTACCCCTTCTGGCGATGGGAGCACCACGTCCGCCGCATTGGTCGGAGCGTCAGCTGGCGCAGAAGACACTTCTGTTGTCTGTAGGGGAGCAGCCGGTGCTTCACCCCCTGCATTGGCAAGAACGTGATGAAGTGGAAGCGGGGATGCATCAGGCTTCGGTGAGGGCGCGGGACTCTTCTTGTCATCAGCGATGAGGAAATTGCTGATTGATCCTGCAAGAGAGCCGAGGCTGCCAAGAGTAGAAGTTTGTTCAGCTGGAAGTAAGGATGAACCAGGTTTCGGCGAAGGTTTGGAACTCCTCCTGCCATCAGCGCCAAGGATATTACCAAATCCTGCCAGAGTAGAGCCGAGGCCTCGTGCAGCTGGTATAGACCAGCTTGATTTCGATGTCCCAAATCCAGTCTTTACACTCGAACCCCATCCAGTACTACCCCCTCCACCAGAGGAACCCCAAGCAGGGGAACTAACAGGCTCTGGTTGTTCAGGGGTATTCCACGTCTCATTGTCATCGAGACCCCAACCACCGTCGGCATTGGTGTCATCCACTGATGCAGATGGTGCTTCCGACTTGAAATTGAACTCGAGTGCAGGCACAGAAACGTCAATACCCAGAACATTGGATTGCGTCTCTGTGACAGTAAGAGTTGTCTCCGTGTGCTGCTCGGCAACCACTTCTGAAACCTCCGCAATTGCGGCGAGGTCGCGGGGAGCTTCCGTGGAAATGAGTTCGGTAGGAACTGTGTCTGCCGGTGTGGTAGACGACGGCGGGCCTTCCATCCGAGTCTCTTGCGTAATCTCAACCGAGAGCTCTCTCGTCTCCTGAAGCACTTCAGAGACAATGGTAGTAGAAAACGACTGTTGGGCTTCTCCGAGTGCAGGTGTAGGTGGCTCTGAAAGCTTGACCTCCGCAGTCTTTGGCGTAGCTTTGTGAGACAGCGGAGGGAGAGCTTCGGTCTTCGGCGTTGTCGGCTCGAGAGACTTAGAGGTTTGAACCAGTGGCGAGGATCCAGGTGTATTCGCCTTAGAAGCAGAGCCCCATACAGATGTAAGGGCTTCTGCGAGCTGACCCGGACTCTTTCCCACAGTAGTGTCAGCTGGGTCAATCGGGGAAGGAGGTACGGTGGTTTTGGGGGTCTTGTTTTTTCCCTTGCCTTTGCCTTTAGCAGGAGGTTCTACCTCCCGTCCACGGGTTTCGACAGTAACTGGAGGTATATGCTGGACGGCAGCTGGAGGGGGAGGCTGGATAGTGTCTAGGATTATTTGTGGGGAAGAAGCTGCGTGGACTTGCTGAGAAACAGCCGAGACAGAAACTTTAGAAGCAGTCGAGATTGTGCGGTCTCGCTCAACAGTGGCCGCAACTACTGTGGAGACCTTGGACGCGGTAGACACAGTCCGTTCTCGCTCGGCCTCCCGGATCTCCCTGGCCTCCCGGATCTCCCGGATGCTTGGTGGCGTGTCGCTCCTCACCCCACGCTCAGTGGCCGTTGGGGTCGGGGGCGAGGGGGCGGACACCTTGGAAGCGGATGACTGAGTTGAGACTACACTCGTCCGGCTACGCTCTTGGACTTCTACGAATGTCTCCACTCGTGAGGCTCCCAGAGGAGTCCTGGTACCTGAAGCCAGTGACTCGCGAGAGGCAGCGACGGAATGAGAACGTGATGGCGCAACAGAATGAGAGCGTGACGGCGCAACGGATCCAGAACGCGATGGGGCGTAGTCATCCTCTGAGATGTCTGGTTCGTCTTCATCGGCACGGTGGCCGCTCTCGCTATACACGATAGACGCAGGTCCACTATAGACAATGTTAGAAATGTCACTGGTTGTATGCACATTTTCACATACTATTTGATCGTTCCCTAATCACAATCGACTTAGCACAGGTATGAAAATATACATGAAAATCACTTACGTTGTCATTCCACTTTATCCGCGCTTTGAACTCGGTGAGACCAAAGTGAATCTCGACGCTGAACACAATCGTCCAGTATGTCTTGCCGTTCTTGCCTTGTTTAGGCTCCGCACTTCCACTGAGGAGTGACAGGTCAGCGCGGACTACACACAAAGTCGAATAATCCTCTGTCAATGGAAGAATGGAAGGCCATGGATCAGCACAGCATTCGGGCTCATGTTCAGGGATACCCACCTGCGTGGCGTAAAATCCATTGCGGGATCGTGTCACCCCCTCTATAGCACCATATCTCCACCTCGAACACAGAAAGGGTAGACAAATTCGTGAGTTCCGTGCAATACTTCCGCGAGAACACCGTGGATTCCTTAACCTTCACACACTGCAGATGCGCACGTTCGTCAAGTCAGCCCACGTTCCAGTGAAATCACTGAACACATACTCGAGCAAGGATACAGTCAAACGCATCGGGCAAAAGTCGAGGGCCAGAAGGAAGCTCGCAAAGTCGATCTTTCCGAGACTGGTGCTCGGAATCGCTGGGATCGTACTCACGCAGGTACTCCACCCCATACATAAATTTCGACATCCGGGCCGAAACATGGTGATCGCAGTAGAAGCCAAGTGCACCATCGGCCACAGCTTTTGAACTAAATCGTACGACATTAGAGAGGTGAATTACAGGAATGATCACATAGCCTCTTACGTCTGGCTGTCAGGTCTGCTCACGGTAATCTTTAATGGAGCGAGGCGTTCCTGTAACTGAGTAAACAGCCATGGGCTGGCCGCGAACCCTCCCACCAACCAGACGGACTATGAAAAGGCGATCATTAAGACCTCATGGTGGTTGGTGATGAGTAACGCACTTTGATCATTCCCTGCGACGCGTCAACCTGGGCTTTGATCGACGTGATTGCCGCCTGGACAGAAGGTTCGAAGAACTCCGCCACCTCCGCGCTATCGAGCGTTATTTTTGGAATCATAATGGATATTTATTCGCCTACTTACCCATCGAGTTTCAACTGACCTCCACGGATGCCGGCTGGGAGATCTTTGTCAAGTGGAGAGCCGAATGGAACGAATTGTAAATCCTTCTTGTCTCGGAATAGCCGTTTAGTGGTCTCATCAAAGCGTTTCGTGATGTGGTCAATCGAATCGGAAGTGCCATACTTTGAGCCTTTGAGCTTCTCTGCACGCAGGATGAGATGATGCCTTGTGTATGATGTGACCAAAGATAGTTTACCTTCGAGGAACTCCCTTGCCCTTCGGCTGACGAAGACTGATCCGGCGAATATACCTTCCGAAAAAAGCGATCAGACGCGAAAATAGACAAGAGGACGCGTCAGCGTATTCTCACAATCAGGAGGAGCCACCTCCTCGATTACCAGGGGATTGGTCCCTCGGACTGCGTAGGAACTGATATCAAGCGTGCCGCCGCCCGCATCAGCTACGAGGAATCCGTGCCTAGACGGATTCTAGGGAACACGTCAGACAAAAAGTTCGTGTGTGGGATATGTTGGGAATATACACACAGAAAGGACATCGGCAGCAAGACCGCTCTGGACACACGCGTGGAGACTAGCTTCTCCTTCTGTGACAAACCGGATTCGCGCTCGGCCTTCGTCCGTATCAGGAATCAAGCCCCCATACACGGCAGCGCGTCGCATCTTCGTCTGCTGAGCACCTTCCCAGCCGTTGGGATGACTCAACACGAACTCGATGCTGGTCTCGACGTGATGCCACAAGGTCTGGCCGTTAGCATGGGTGTCTATGATAAAACTCTTCGTGCAGCGGAAGAGATAGGCAAGGAAGTCTCCAAAAACATCAACGGATGTTTTATGCCGTGGCAACGGACTCAGACGCATCCCATTCATTTTCAATTTCATACTCTTCGGCCGGAGGCGAAGCTTGAAACTGGTAAGTAGCAGTGTCAAAATTTGATCACACAGGAAGGAATGTACACATACAGTTCCGTTTTGATCCATTCCTCATCCTCAGCCTGGCTTATTATAGAGGCGTTGTCTGCCTCAGCGCCAGCAGCCATGACTCTGCCATGCTTATCGTAATACATGATGGAGGGAATCTTGGAATTGCCAGCTACATGTTCTTGACCAGGGAATCTGAGCAAGGAAGTTTTTTTGTCAGAAGGCACGCGTCATTCGATCGAGATGCTCACCGAGTGACGCCATGGATTTTAGGGACCTCGCCTGGTTCAAGTAAAGCATATGATACACCACTGAAAGTGGTTCCGACGTCAAGAGCGATTATTAGTGCACGCGAGGAGCCGCCATAGGGCTTTCGCGTGTCAGAGGTTGGCTTCATGCCAGGTGCAGATAATGATGAGAAAGTCGGATTGTTGATAGATATGAGCTTATTGCGAGGCCATATATGTACTGTGAGCTAAGTCGGGGGCGGGTGACTCGAACCAAGGCAGTCCACACGAGGCTACGATGAAAATGATCGCAGCGTGTCAGCAGTGCATGCTGCACAGACAAGGGCTAGAATGAGAATCAAATGAAGTGAATCGTTGAATCAGCAAGAAGATAATTGGAGTTTGCCACGAGGATGATCACGTACATTTTTCTGCCATTGGCTTTCCACGAAGAAAACGCAACTGCCTCGAGGCTTAAGAAGAACCTCGTGCTGCGCTGGAAATAGGGCTTGGGACTTGCTTGTAAAGCAGAGATTGCCCAAGGAGGGAATCCTTGCCAGAGATTTGGTTGGAACCAGCTGGCGTTGTGGCAGGGCCTGGCACTTGTCAGTGATTATATCTACCTCATATGATCTCCCATAAAATTTCGCTAACGCATAGATCATAATCAAGTCAGTGATCAGGGCTGAAGCAACGCGCTGAATTGGTGTTTGGTTGTCCGTTCAGCCGCCATGCTCCCTATCGCTAACTTGAATCTCAAAGACCTGTACCAATCAACCTTCGAATTCTTTGCCTCGCGTAGTCCTTCCTTCTCTTTCAGTGCTTTCAGCGCTGAAGACTCTGTCTCTGACATATCCTTTCCGTTGACGCCGAGAGACCCGACGCCGAGAAACCTTTCCCCAGACGAGGAGTCTGCTTCATTACGTGACAGGTTGGATGCTGCCGAACGCACCGACTACTCTCACAATCCGTCCTCTTGTAATCCACCTTTTGGCGCCTCTGCTGCAGCCTCTACTCTTTATTCAATGCGCCGCGAACACGATGTTATAAAAAACGAACTCTCCAAAACCCAAGCAGAAGTCACTCGCTGGGAGGAGAAGTATAAAACACTCGAGAAAACCCTCAAAGAAACGAGAGACCTTTTGAAAGTCAGAGACAAGGAGATCCAGGTGCTTAAGGAACGCGAAAGGCACACTCCCGAGCGTCATTGCCCTTCCACTCGCATCGATCGTCGACGAAGCCGTGATCTCGCACATCAGCGATCAGACTCATCTCAGTCTCAGCAGATTCGACTGAGCGCTGACTGGTCAGAGATCCATGACGATACCGTATCGCAGGCCAACGGCAATCATCGCCGCAATGGTAGCGACCCTCACCTAGATAACATGTCTACCGTGTCTGAGGAAGAACGAGCTCAGTCTCGCGGCTTAGAGACCTTCTTGAACAAGATTGATTTGTGGTCTGGAGCGCAGGTCATACAAGCCGTGCAAGATCTCAACTCTGAAATTCTCCAGTTTGCAGCATCTGCCACGGAGCTTTGCACGTTCTCGAAGCAGCGCCCTAACTCAGCCAAGGTTACGCAAGCTTCTTCCGAAGTTGCCACGAGGCTGGGTGCTGCCCTGAGTCGCTTGTTGACAACTCGGGATCACTCACAAGATCCTATGCTTGTTCAGCTAGCACTCCAGGGCTGCATCTCGTACTGCATATCTAGAGCACTATCGTCATTTTGCATCGGGTACCAGTCCAAGGCCAACATCACTCTGACCCAGATCTATACCCACATGTTCCACTCAGGTAGGTTCCTAACACATTTTGTTGCCTGCAATTTACTAATATCGCTTCAGAACCCCAGCCAACCTCATCACGATGGAGAGCACTAACTCATAAACACATCCACGAGCTTCATCCCGAACTTAATGAATACGCAGTCAATGAGATGACGGAGACGATCTTCCGCTGGTCGCTAGACATTTTCCTCATCTCGGGCAGTACGAATCCGCAGCCTAATCCGGCTTCGCGCGAGAATTTTCGTGCACGCTTTGGGGCCCAAGTCAAACGTATCTCGAAAGCCGCTTGCAGGCTGGCCCAAGTGACGAAGGAGGAGATCATGTCGGCGAACTTCGAGGTTATCGCTGCGGATAGTGGCCAGCTGTTTGACGGGCAGGAGATGATGGACGCGTTTGAAGACTATGGATCATCAGATGGTGTTGTTCTGTGCACAACGGAACTAGGCCTACGGTGCTCGACAAGAAAAACCACGAGCGACGCGCCAGCTTCAGAAGAAGGCATAGATCGGCGTATATTGTTACGGCCCAAGGTGGTTCTTGAATCTGTTGTAGAAGTTATTGACCCGCGATGATATGTCTTTTCTTGTTTACAAACTTTCTGCTGCATTTATGTACTTTGCTCATCGATCCATACCACACACTGCTGTTGTACTTTCTTGTACTTATACATACTTCATGGACGTTACTTAGACTACTAGTAAGGTACTCACTTGGTAGATCACTTTGGATATTGTTTATCTGTATTTGATCCTAAAGGTGTTGCTCAACAAGCACAAACAGCCATCCAATCACCTTTCTAATAATAGTATTCAGTATGACACCTCAAAAATTCCTTCAAATCTAATGCGGCCAGGAGGCGATCAGAGACGACACGGCATTAGCCTGCCCAAGTCTTTACTCGAGCAAATCGATGCCTCAGGTATGCTCACACAGATTTTGTTTCTGAGCCTGTCGTAATGATATGTGCAGAGCAGAGCTCTCATCGACACAAAAGTGGTCGTTCCCATGCGTCACGCAAGGATGCGCGAAAGCAAGAGCGAACGGATCGCAAAAAGAGAAAGGCGGATCACTTCATACATAGCGCTCACTCAGCCAAACGAAACACGGAAGAAGAACACGTCAATTCACCGCGGAGAAAGCGCCTGAAGATGTCAGAAGAGTCGATCTCTCGACCACCTGCCTCACAGCCTCATAATGTGGTCACCACAAAGGTGCTGCCGTGTCATAGACCTGAGGATTTGCACACCACCACCGAGTCTGTGCCGAAGCAGAAACTCAAAACCACTGCGCTAGAGAGACTCGTAAATAAATCGACTGTTAAACCCCGTAAACTTGCATCCACCGGCCCTCGAAATCGCGAAGAAGAGGAAGAAGATGCCTATATCGCGTACCTTGAATCAAAGCTAGGGTATGCTGGAGGCGGTTCACGTCGTAAGGACGATGACATGGATGGACTAGGAGGTATGCTTCACTGTATCTTTTACTTGGAAATGTATCTCACAGTTCTTCCACAGATCTGTTTGACTTCACAGAAAATATCATGACTGAAATGCCAGTAAGTCTGCTTTGCAGCTACGCGTTATGTCGTGTCTGAGTCCACAGAACTCGGATTTGGATGACGAATTAGAGGATGGGGATCAATCAACATCTACGGAAGACCAAAGTGATGGATCCTGGGAAGATGAGGAATGGGGTGGCCTTGACGAGCTCAGTGGGAATGACGGGAGTGATGCTGGGGGAAGTGATGATTCTGTTGATGACTATGATATGGCAGACTCGGAGACGAAAGAAATCCAGCATTCCGATGCTCAACCTAAGGCTGCGGGTCAGTTTTCCTGTATGCATGATTTTAGGGTTGGAATCCATCTTTCTTCACAGGACGCTATATCCCGCCGGGATTGAGGAAACAAGCCACTAGCGATACAAATGAAACAGAGGAACAACTCAAGCTCACTCGCCAACTGAAAGGTCTGATAAACAGGTAATATCTTATTGTATTGTCGTTGTCTTTACTAATTTTTTCTCGCCTTAGAATGTCTGAACAAAACATTGCAACCATCCTAGATAGCATTGAAGATGTATATCGCAACCACCGCCGACATGGTTAGTGCCTATTCTATCTGCACTGAACGTGGCTCATATTTTTCCACAGACGTCACCTCAACCCTCACGAGCCTCATCATTGATGGCATATCATCTCACTCAACTCTTCTGGACTCGTACGTGGTCCTCCACGCCGCGTTTATATCTAGTCTACATAAATTGATCGGCACTGCGTTTGGTACGTGTCTTTTGAAATGACCTGTTCCCTGAGCTGATCCACGTCATACACTCAGCGGCGTACTTCGTTCAGAACGTAGTGTCCTTCTACGAACAACACCTCGCTGCGGTGGAGGAAAAGTCAGCCAACTCAACAGAAGGCCGTGAAGACCTCGGGAAGGAGTGTTCCAACCTCATCGTGCTTTTGTCAGAGCTGTACAACTTCCAAGTCATTTCGTGCATTCTCATTTATGATATTATCCGCGGCCTTTTGGATAGAGACCTATCTGAGTTCCGGGTGGAACTTCTACTGAAACTTCTTCGGAGTAAGTTTGATAGTATTTATTCTCGTCATATCTTAACTGTGTGCTAGGTTCCGGCCATCAACTACGACAAGATGATCCCATGGCATTGAAGGACATCGTAACTTTAGCACAGTCTCGGGTCGCCGGAGAAGCTGATATAATGAAGTACCACCGCATCTCATCATCTTTACAACGGTCTTCTCACTGTAAAACACAGTTCACGCACGCGTTTCATGACCGAGACTCTAAATAACCTGAAGAACAATAAAATCAAGAAGACAGCTGCAACACAGCATCAGGGGGGCGATGCCGTCGAGCGGATGAAGAAGTTCCTCTCAGGGTTGGGAAAAAAGAAGCACGGTAGGTCGTTCCTTCGTTGTGCTATTTGGGGTGGCGCTGAGGCAGCTGCAGTTCTCGCTCACGAGCCGTTACGCATAACATTGGAGGATCTCCATTCAGCGGAAAGCAAAGGAAAGTGGTGGCTTATTGGCGCTGCTTGGGGTGGAGATCCCCTCACCGATCGGCCGCGCGAAGTTCCACGGCATGGTGGGGAACCAGAGGGTGATGTCAGCACTGCAGCGCTTCTAAAACTCGCGAGGAAGCAGGGCATGAATACCGATATTCGTCGAAGTGTTTTTGTGGTGCTCATGAGTAGCGATGTAGGCATTGACGTCATATCCCTGTCATCAAATCTCATTTCCTGTTTGAAGGATTATTTGGACGCTTGCGAACGACTGGCGCAACTTGGCCTCACGGAAGTGCAGCAACGCGAAATCATCAGAGTAAATTTGCATTGTTGTGGAAATGTACGTGATTCCATAGGATTTTGCATCGCCATTGTTGGCTAAACCAAATTCGCAGGAAAAATCTTATAACCCATATTACACACTTGTCTGTCAGCACCTGTCTCAGCGTTCGCATTCGTACAAGATCACGTTGCAGTTCTGTTTATGGGACTTTCTTCGGGACTTGGGCGAAAGCAGCGTTGGTGGGGTAGAAGTAATCAAGAGCCTGAAAGATAATGATGTAGGGTTTGATGTTAAATCCATGTCGCCTTCGCGTATGAAGAATGTCGCCAAAGCATACGCATGGTGGATAGCCAAAGATTGTTGTACGTTGACAATTTTTAAGGTGAGTCTGTGCGCAGGTCCTGGAAGGAGTTGCTGAAACGAGTCCTGCAGCCTGTAGACTTTACGGTACTCAAGCCACAGACACGCACTTTCTTGAAAGAGTTGTTCATACAGCTGTTTATCGCTAGCCAGGTCTCATCACCGATGCTCAGCCACGACTCCAGCGACTATCCTTCCATGAGGAACCGTGGATCACTTGAAGAGATCTTCTTGAAGGCTTCAAGGATCGAAAACCTGGGCCTTGGATTGGTATTCTTCATGTCTAGTACGTTCAAAGGAGAAGATGGATTCTTGACTTGGGCTAGCTCAGTGGCAAAAGAGACATTACAGACTGGGATGGATCATATCCCTAGAATATAGCAACGCTTAATTACGCGGGTTTCGTGAATGCCACACTAGAACATGCACTCCCTGTGCTCCCACCGAATGAAATAGTTGGGTGCTCTATACGAGAACTTGGGGAAGAGTATCAGCATCTAGTTGGGTTACGAGATGTTCGCCACATACTGGTATTGCAGGCCGGTTTCTTCGGTAATGAACTTCGATTGTAACTCAAAATCGGTGAAGTTACAAGCTGAGGTGATTAGAAGGCCCTTATTCAGTTTCACTAGCCGAGTGGGCTGATGCGTACGCACATGTTATTAGAAAATACCCGCCTGGATTCAAGAGCTTCGCGATACGCATCGGATAACCTTCTACTGGGATCCTTCCATTCTCACCCTTTTCCATCAACGCGATGGCATCGTATGTGCCTTTATCAAGGATAAGATCCCAAGCTCCGTTCTGATCGTCTGCGAGTAATGGTGGGTCCTCATGCAGGAAATCGCACACTCTAAACGTAATGGCCGTGAGATTGCGAGAGTGCGCCACCGATTGAGCGAGCCGGACAGCTCCTTCACTATAATCAATTCCTAAGAGTCGATGTGGTGGATAGCTCGCTTCTCCACGTCCCTCCACAAGCGCAAATAATAGTGCACCGTTCCCACTTCCAACTTCAAGGACTGATATATTAGGACGTGGAGGGGCGTGTTGATTAACCCACTTGACCATTTCATTCATCGCCCTTTTGCCGAACCTGGGCACCAGAAGTATGGATACAATGGAAGTGACGTGCATACGCACCATATTTCACCCTCATCACCGTTTTCACTGAAGTTCTCCAATTCTTCTTTGTACGCCTTATCCCAGCTGATTATCGATGAGTGATGGGACCCACAAGTTTGCAGAGGGTGAACACGCCTACTGTTCTTTCGTACCAAGTTTTGAGGGCTCGAGCTCTGATGTGTCCATGACGTTTTTGGGAGCGATCTTGGAATTTTGGAATTGAAGCAAGTCGTTGACAACCGTCACAAAAGACGCTGCTTAGTAAGCCACAATATGCAGGTTGTATGTACTATGCAGTGGCTGTCTCGATTTTTATGTGAGGGAACTCTAAGAAGAATCGGATGGCAGGTTGTACAGCGGGCCAGGACCAAAGGAGCGAGCGATGATATTCATTATGATGGATATACAATTGAGATAGAAATACAGAGACTTGAAATATCTGAGTAATTCTCCGGTTCAAAAGCTTGACAGCGACTTACCGGTACCAGGAGTAACGTATTAGAATTAAAAGTTATCTCGACTTTCCATCTGTTTTGTCTAACAGGTCCTTAGCTTCGTTGATTTTACTCGCCATATACGGCGAGCCCCCACGGTCAGGGTGATTTGCGAGCATGATGTGACGGTGGGCATCTTTCAGCTTGTTGCGTAGTGTTACGCCGTCTCTGCAAAAGGTGTTGCCATCAGACACAAGGTGATAGAGCGTGCTAAAGGTGCAAACTTTAGCCCAAGAATTGCAATGGCCTCCTTGCGATCCATTTTCGCTTTGAAACCACCTTTTACCCATTGGTCTGCTGCCCGCTTTCCAATAATACCATTGCGCACGAGATGCCGTCCAACGAGAGCAGCTGTGATTGCTCCGACACCGACAATTACAGGAGTTGCCATGAGGAGGAAAAGAAGAGAGCAGGCGTGGCTGTGCTGAATTTGGTTGACACAACGTTTTCCGGAAGAATGACTTAATATCACACTGCCGCACTCCAATCGCTTGCGCGCATTGCAATTCAGCTCAATGTTGTTTGCACCTACCAGTTGGATACAAAATAACGCTGGAACGTGTTGTCAAGCAAAGCTAGTTTCTCGAACTCTGGGATAATGGGCACACAAAGTACCCATTTAGTGCTTTGTTCTTCAAGCACAGCCTAGCCTATGCGTGGTTCCTCGTCACCCATTCACTGCTAACTTGCTGTAAAACGCCGTTACCATTCATTGATAGTAGACGCTCATCCAGCAATAAATAGATGTGACCTTGGATCACGCTCCTACACCCTCGCTTTCGTCGCATTGACATCGTGCGCATTTTCTCTCTATCTCTTACTACATCCATGACCCACACATTCTTCACTCTACAACAGAATGTTTACAAGGCCGATCATGAACCCATAACCGTCGAAGACGTCAACGAGAACAATGTTTCTTCTCCAGCCTTGCGGCGTCTTATTAGCTCAGCTACAGGTGCCTCCGTTGGTGTAGCAGCCACGTATCGCGCCGACTGCTCTCTTTCCGCTTTGGCATTTGCAACGCTTACCAGAGCACTCGTCATCCACTTCTTTGCTGCGGATAAACCGAATCCGCAGCAGCAGCAGAAGAAGAAGAAGGGCCAGGAACAACAGCCTCCTATTTCCCGAGGACGCATCCTCATACAAGACCAAATTCTGTGTGACATAGGCATTAAACTCTATGGGTACAGGATAGACAGAATCGCGCTTGCTCTTTTCCGAGATTTCTCCCTTCGTATCAATGGCGCAGTTGACGTGCTGTCGGTGTCTACCAGTAATCGGCGCTCACTCCAGGCAATTATGAACACCTTGGGTGGCGAGGTCTTACTCCAGAAGGACAACGTGAAGACCTTGTTCGCTCATAGAGAAGGGGAGGCCACATCCAAGGATGTTGCGCTCCAGGCTTGGGCAGCATGTCGCGCTACCACACTTGAAAACATGACGCTTAGATTTGCTGCTATATCTCGAATCGACACAAAAACGATGCCAGATACAGTAAGTAATATTCGCCACGTCATAGACCACTCTTCTAATTCACAATGTAGCATCTGAGCGCCCTGTCCAAGATTTCTCGTGATGCTGAAATTTTGGAGTCTTTGAAACCATCGAAAGTCATCAACAATGTCAAAGCAGATTTCAACTCCAAGAAGGGTCATGTCAACCTCGAGTGCACTCGCTTCAGTACGCGTATCATGAAGTCGAAAACTCAAGTATGTAAATTCATGAGACGTCATGCCATCGACTTAAACGTTTGCGCTCATAGGTCATCCATATCGAAACGCTGGAAGGAGATAAGCGGTCAACGATCACTGGTCGCGCAGGGCGAATAAGTGGAAAACAGGCTCATATTAACGTCCAAGGCTTTGTCAATGCCTCTGGCAAGGTCCTCTCCGTGACCACTTTTGGGAAAGAAGACTTGACGGCCGCTGAATCAGACAGAGAAGATGTTGTGCTAAAGGCACTTCAAGGCACCATCACGTTGACCGAACATCCATTCTTCTGTAGTATCTGGGCGCCGTCATTAAACATTTCATGGCCGCCCCTGGATGCTCCTACTGCGTCGTTTGTCTACTATCCTACTGGCGAGTTAAATCACTCGCAGCATAATGCAGTGGAGCGAATTATTTCGCAAGCAGACAGGGATCGTGTATTGCTTATTCAAGGTCCTCCTGGCACTGGCAAAACAACAGTCATAGCGGCCAGTGTCAACAGTATGATTAACACTGGCCCTATGGAGCGTACAGTTTGGCTTGTGGCGCAGTCCAACGTTGCCGTCAAGAATATCGCAGAAAAGCTTGACAAGGTTGGCTTTCGTGATTTTAAACTTCTTGTGTCCAAAGATTTCCATTACGACTGGTATGTCACGCCTTCCTCACCTCCCCGTCATATTGAGTCTTTGTGTCTCAGGCATGAACACCTCTACGAGAGACTGGAACATTGTTTTATACGATCTGACTCTTTTGGTGGCGGGCCTGTGGCCATTAGTCGGCTTTTGATCAACGAACACACGAACAAACACACAAGAGTCATACTTTGCACACTGAGCATGCTGTCCAATCCTCGTATCGAAGATTTTACTCGTCAGGTCCCGGTGCAAACCGTGATATTCGACGAGGCAAGTCAAATTGAGGTGGGAGACTACCTGCCGCTGCTTCATCGTTTCCAGCACAGCCTCCAAAAAATGGTATTCATCGGTGACGATAAGCAGCGTGAGACCCGGATAGTTATTCTATCGCTGACTTATACTAAAATTTTACACCAGTGGCACCATTCGGTCAAGATGATATTGGGCAGCTACGAAGTGTGTTTGAGTTCCCGCACCTTCGAAAGCGGGCACAATTTTTGGATACCCAATGTAAGCTCGTATCTCGACTTTATTCCCTCATTTTTTCAATTTTATCATCCAGACCGCATGCCACTCGTCATTGGCAACTTCATTTCCCGGCATGTATACGATCATAAGTTGATGACCGTGCACGACATCACTAGCAAGACAGCATGTCGGTTCCTAGACATCAAAAGGGGCCAGGAACAGAAATCGGGAAAGAGCTGGATGGTACGCTTCTCTTTCTCGCGCTCTTAGTATGCTTGCCTTACGCTTGCATTAGAACCAACAAGAGATAAGCGTGGTTATCCATCTCGCCCGTATATACAACGACCAGGGCAAGCACTACAGGATCCTCACTCCATATGATGGTCAGAGGTCTACGATCGAACATCAACTTGAATTAGCGAAGCTTCCATGGGAAGACAAGTGCTTCAACGTGGACTCCTTCCAAGGCAAGTAGTTTCTGTGACATGCTGGAAGGATCTAGCTTACACTTACTGCAGGAAACGAGGAAGATCACATAATCGTCTCTCTAGTCCGTACTCAGGGTGTAGGGTTCTTGAAGAACTCGCGCAGGACGAACGTCATGCTGACACGATGCAAGAAAAGCATGATCATTTGCACGAACCGTGATTTCGTGACGAGAGGTAAAGCAGCAGGCACGCTGGTCGGCCAGCTTGCTGTTACCATGGGCCCCAATGCCTGGTTGGACGGTCGTGATATAGTCAATGGCATCTTAAGGTGATTTGGACTATTTGCGTCGCACTTCTTGGTTGAGTTTTTGGGTTTTCTTGTCGCATATTGCACTGCATTTTGTATTATATGGCAATGGCAATTGGTGTATGTACATGGTCTATGTAGTATAGAGACTCGTTATGCTGAACCACATGCATATACTTGGCAAGTGCGTTGATGTCATGAAGCACACAAGACTGAAACACCTCGGTGTAAGGCCGACTGGGCACTGAGTACTGACCACCCGAAATCTGTTCCACGGCGGGAGTCACGTAGTATGATTCGGAAGCGTCGGTACTGCATAAGGTGGCAGAACCTCGACGGTTAGAAGGTGGACAGAGCTGATCAACACGGTTTGAACAGCTAACGCTGCCACTAATCCGGGCGCCATTGACGCGTGCTGGACTTAAGGATAACATGATAATATAATGAGTCGAGGGAGCATGGGCGTTTTTCAAGTTGCATGATGATGTCAATCACAGTAAACAAACGTGCGGAGCACATATGTATTCATCGATATCGATGGCAATGACTCTCACAATTAAATGATTTGCGGGGAAAAGAAAAGAGCGAGCGTGGCTGTGCTGAATTTGGTTGACACAACGTTTTCCGGAAGAATGACAATATATCACACTGCCTCCAATCGCTTGCGCGCATTGCAATTCAGCTCAATGTTGTTTGCACCTACCAGTTGGATACAAAATAACGCTGGAACGTGTTGTCAAGCAAAGCTAGTTTCTCGAACTCTGGGATAATGGGCACACAAAGTACCCATTTAGTGCTTTGTTCTTCAAGCACAGCCTAGCCTATGCGTGGTTCCTCGTCACCCATTCACTGCTAACTTGCTGTAAAACGCCGTTACCATTCATTGATAGTAGACGCTCATCCAGCAATAAATAGATGTGACCTTGGATCACGCTCCTACACCCTCGCTTTCGTCGCATTGACATCGTGCGCATTTTCTCTCTATCTCTTACTACATCCATGACCCACACATTCTTCACTCTACAACAGAATGTTTACAAGGCCGATCATGAACCCATAACCGTCGAAGACGTCAACGAGAACAATGTTTCTTCTCCAGCCTTGCGGCGTCTTATTAGCTCAGCTACAGGTGCCTCCGTTGGTGTAGCAGCCACGTATCGCGCCGACTGCTCTCTTTCCACTTTGGCATTTGCAACGCTTACCAGAGCGCTCGTCATCCACTTCTTTGCTGCGAATAAACCGAATCCGCAGCAGCAGCAGAAGAAGAAGGGCCAGGAACAACAGCCTCCTATTTCCCGAGGACGCATCCTCATACAAGACCAAATTCTGTGTGACATAGGCATTAAACTCTATGGGTACAGGATAGACAGAATCGCGCTTGCTCTTTTCCGAGATTTCTCGCTTCGTATCAATGGCGCAGTTGACGTGCTGTCGGTGTCTACCAGTAATCGGCGCTCACTCCAGGCAATTATGAACACCTTGGGTGGCGAGGTCTTACTCCAGAAGGACAACGTGAAGACCTTGTTCGCTCATAGAGAAGGGGAGGCCACATCCAAGGATGTTGCGCTCCAGGCTTGGGCAGCATGTCGCGCTACCACACTTGAAAACATGACGCTTAGATTTGCT
The DNA here is from genome assembly GCA_011800875.2 of Suillus brevipes Sb2. Taxonomy (NCBI): domain Eukaryota; kingdom Fungi; phylum Basidiomycota; class Agaricomycetes; order Boletales; family Suillaceae; genus Suillus; species Suillus brevipes. The sequence goes on along the minus strand of JRHT02000171.1, from coordinate 2,794 downwards.
GCTATATCTCGAATCGACACAAAAACGATGCCAGATACAGTAAGTAATATTCGCCACGTCATAGACCACTCTTCTAATTCACAATGTAGCATCTGAGCGCCCTGTCCAAGATTTCTCGTGATGCTGAAATTTTGGAGTCTTTGAAACCATCGAAAGTCATCAACAATGTCAAAGCAGATTTCAACTCCAAGAAGGGCAATGTCAACCTCGAGTGCACTCGCTTCAGTACGCGTATCATGAAGTCGAAAACTCAAGTATGTAAATTCATGAGACGTCATGCCATCGACTTAAACGTTTGCGCTCATAGGTCATCCATATCGAAACGCTGGAAGGAGATAAGCGGTCAACGATCACTGGTCGCGCAGGGCGAATAAGTGGAAAACAGGCTCATATTAATGTCCAAGGCTTTGTCAATGCCTCTGGCAAGGTCCTCTCCGTGACCACTTTTGGGAAAGAAGACTTGACGGCCGCTGAATCAGACAGAGAAGATGTAGTGCTAAAGGCACTTCAAGGCACCATCACGTTGACCGAACATCCATTCTTCTGTAGTATCTGGGCGCCGTCATTAAACATTTCATGGCCGCCCCTGGATGCTCCTACTGCGTCGTTTGTCTACTATCCTACTGGCGAGTTAAATCACTCGCAGCATAATGCAGTGGAGCGAATTATTTCGCAAGCAGACAGGGATCGTGTATTGCTTATTCAAGGTCCTCCTGGCACTGGCAAAACAACAGTCATAGCGGCCAGTGTCAACAGTATGATTAACACTGGCCCTATGGAGCGTGCAGTTTGGCTTGTGGCGCAGTCCAACGTTGCCGTCAAGAATATCGCAGAAAAGCTTGACAAGGTTGACTTTCGTGATTTTAAACTTCTTGTGTCCAAAGATTTCCATTACGACTGGTATGTTACGCCTTCCTCACCTCCCCGTCATATTGAGTCATTGTGTCTCAGGCATGAACACCTCTACGAGAGACTGGAACATTGTTTTATACGATCTGACTCTTTTGGTGGCGGGCCTGTGGCCATTAGTCGGCTTTTGATCAACGAACACACGAACAAACACACAAGAGTCATACTTTGCACACTGAGCATGCTGTCCAATCCTCGTATCGAAGATTTTACTCGTCAGGTCCCGGTGCAAACCGTGATATTCGACGAGGCAAGTCAAATTGAGGTGGGAGACTACCTGCCGCTGCTTCATCGTTTCCAGCACAGCCTCCAAAAAATGGTATTCATCGGTGACGATAAGCAGCGTGAGACCCGGATAGTTATTCTATCGCTGACTTATACTAAAATTTTACACCAGTGGCACCATTCGGTCAAGATGATATTGGGCAGCTACGAAGTGTGTTTGAGTTCCCGCACCTTCGAAAGCGGGCACAATTTTTGGATACCCAATGTAAGCTCGTATCTCGACTTTATTCCCTCATTTTTTCAATTTTATCATTCAGACCGCATGCCACTCGTCATTGGCAACTTCATTTCCCGGCATGTATACGATCATAAGTTGATGACCGTGCACGACATCACTAGCAAGACAGCATGTCGGTTCCTAGACATCAAAAGGGGCCAGGAACAGAAATCGGGAAAGAGCTGGATGGTACGCTTCTCTTTCTCGCGCTCTTAGTATGCTTGCCTTACGCTTGCATTAGAACCAACAAGAGATAAGCGTGGTTATCCATCTCGCCCGTATATACAACGACCAGGGCAAGCACTACAGGATCCTCACTCCATATGATGGTCAGAGGTCTACGATCGAACATCAACTTGAATTAGCGAAGCTTCCATGGGAAGACAAGTGCTTCAACGTGGACTCCTTCCAAGGCAAGTAGTTTCTTTGACATGCTGGAAGGATCTAGCTTACACTTACTGCAGGAAACGAGGAAGATCACATAATCGTCTCTCTAGTCCGTACTCAGGGTGTAGGGTTCTTGAAGAACTCGCGCAGGACGAACGTCATGCTGACACGATGCAAGAAAAGCATGATCATTTGCACGAACCGTGATTTCGTGACGAGAGGTAAAGCAGCAGGCACGCTGGTCGGCCAGCTTGCTGTTACCATGGGCCCCAATGCCTGGTTGGACGGTCGTGATATAGTCAATGGCATCTTAAGGTGATTTGGACTATTTGCGTCGCACTTCTTGGTTGAGTTTTTGGGTTTTCTTGTCGCATATTGCACTGCATTTTGTATTATATGGCAATGGCAATTGGTGTATGTACATGGTCTATGTAGTATAGAGACTCGTTATGCTGAACCACATGCATATACTTGGCAAGTGCGTTGATGTCATGAAGCACACAAGACTGAAACACCTCGGTGTAAGGCCGACTGGGCACTGAGTACTGACCACCCGAAATCTGTTCCACGGCGGGAGTCACGTAGTATGATTCGGAAGCGTCGGTACTGCATAAGGTGGCAGGACCTCAACGGTTAGAAGGTGGACAGAGCTAATCAACACGGTTTGAACAGCTAACGCTGCCACTAATCCGGGCGCCATTGACGCGTGCTGGACTTAAGGATAACATGATAATATAATGAGTCGAGGGAGCATGGGCGTTTTTCAAGTTGCATGATGATGTCAATCACAGTAAACAAATGTGCGGAGCACATATGTATTCATCGATATCGATGGCAATGATCACAATTAAATGATTTGCGGGGAAAAGAAAAGAGCGAGCGTGGCTGTGCTGAATTTGGTTGACACAACGTTTTCTGGAAGAATATTAATGACTTAATATCACACTGCCTCCAATCGCTTGCACGCAAATTCAGCTCAGTGTTGTTTTCATCTAC
>JRHT02000170.1:55633-84471 GCA_011800875.2 Suillus brevipes Sb2 | reverse complement strand
ACTCATTATGCTGTGATGAAGGTAGCATACGATAAGCACATTTTCTTTGTCGTAGAAATTGAGCCCTTGAGTGCGAACAGGGCAATGGTGTTTGTCATGCCATTCACTTTCATCAGCATCAGCTGGCGAGGGAAGTTTGAATGCAACCTCCAATCATTTGACTACAGATGGTGCCTCAGCTGTCATAGTACTGAGCGCACCAAGAAGGTGCCTGCGCTTTACCATGTGAGTCTATACTGCACTACACTAATGACTACTACAGAGTTTTTATTCTGGTACTCTGCCGCCTGAAGGAGGAAAGCCTGCCCTCCATGATTTCCTCCATCTAAACAGTATCTTTGAGATGGTGTCTTATACAGTCTTGGCCGCTATGTCAATTGCTGTCATCCATTTCATTTTGGATGATAGTAAGGAGATTGTCACATCAGTACCTTTCCTGTCCCACTACCTCTCTCATCACTTCCCTAACAGCAGCTACAGGCACCTGACTTCCCAAAGCCTATTCCCATCCTTAGCACTATGTATTCAGTGATATCAGTAAGACATTCCCTGGTCTTCTCACCTTCTCCAGTTACCTTGGGCAACACACCAAAATGAATCTTGATGATCAGGAAAAATACTCACGACATGCACAACCTCCTCATCACCCAGTTTACACGTGTGCATACGCAAACTCAGCCATGGGGTGTTTTGGTCCCTCTCTGCGGATTGACTAACAGTTGGTCAATGAAGGTCATAGTGTAGGCAGCACATGAGTCTCAGGAATGTCATGTTTAAGATTAGACTTCTGTTTCAAGGTACCTTTACACCTGCACTTATCCTGAGTGTGGTAAAACACAAAGCAAATCTTCATACAAGTTCCACATTAACAAATCGCCTGGGGTTCTTGTCAATGCTGCAAAGACTAAGTCCTCTAACTGGCTCTAGTCCCCCTCCACTACTTGTCTGCCTTCTCTTATGTCTTTGCCTGCTTCATATGGGCATTCTGACACTAAAGGCAAGTGTTCTAGAAGTAGGGATGGAGAAGTGTTGACTAAGAGGATGCACATTTGATTTGTCTCACAACTAGTTAGCTTTATATATATTAGAGTTTTAATGAAGGTAGAGTAGTGAAACTTGATGACAGAGAATGCAGAGATAATGCAGTGGCTGACGTAGGAGATAATTAGGTTATTAAGGAGAGACGCACTTCAACTCCCCTATATAAAAAACACCCACATCATATACATCAAAACTACAAACTCTTACTATTCCATCTGAATGCATTCTCATCAGATTTAACACACTCACCAACTTCTGGTACCATTTTCAGCAGACCCCAACAACATGCACATTCTGCTGTCTCTATCTTGCTTCTCCTCCTTCTCCTGCCTCTGCACCATTATTCTCTCACTCACTCTCACTGCAACTATACTCCATGTATAATAAGTACACTAATCATGCATAAGATCAGTACCAGTGTGACGCGTAAATCACATAACAAGACAATTTATGCACAATCTTTTATGGTGCCAGTTTACCAAGCAAGAACTTCAATATAATCTTTGGTAGCTATGGTAGGACAAGGAATCACCAGCAATAAATGTGTTTGACTATATTGATTTCCTTTTTCAGCCTAAAGGTGTTCATTCCAAAATGTCGGACAAAGCAAGTCCTCTGATATTCTGCCGCTTTCAGTGGGTAAATTGCTCTGTCCTTACTCAATACCTATACTAATTTATTTTGCACAATTTGGTCTTTCCCCTAGTCTATGTCATTTTAGATGAACCTGCAAGAGGTACAGAGCTCAAAATTTACTGGCTCATAAACACTTATGAAAGCCCATATACCCTATATTTTATGACATTGCTTAGCTGGTTTATTCTCCTCTTCAAAGACTGATCATGTACCTCGCCAGCCCTCTCCATTATATCACTGATATTTAGATCAGTACTTCCAACCACAAGACCTCTGTCCTAGAAGCAGAAATATTCCATTATTTGGAGAAACTCCTACATAGCGAGAACTTCTATTAAATCCTTTATACACAAACAGTGTAATATTTTGTTGTCTTCATGGTCTCAAAGTATAACATTAGATAATCAAAGTTTTTATATACCATGTGATTAACATTGATATCAATGACAATAAAAATCGAAGAAGGACACACTAGAAGAAAGCTTCAAATATGTTTCCCAGTGTCAATAGAAAATTTATGTAGCCACTCAACTAGTGTACACAGATTTGTTCATGGTTTAATGGCTAGGAAGTGGGTATGTATTCATTTACCACTATCTTGTAAGTCCAACAATTATTTTTACAGGCTCAATCCAATCACTTAGACATTTAAATTTCTAATATAATACAGCCTTAATTACCCTATGTTACAAGGAAGTTGGCAGTGAATGATAAGTGAATAATGTCTTGAAAAAATGCTGTAATTGCGTTGATTCAGAACAGAGTTGGTGGTTACTGTTAGTTTCCTGTTCCTTTGTTTAAATAGCTGGAAAGTGGGTGCTATTATTTCATTTACCTGGTAAGTCTAACAACTATTATTATGGTCCAGTTCAGTTACTGACCATTCAACATGCTGCAGAATTTAAGTTCAACATCCAGGGTCATGACCTGACAAGTTTGAGATAGTCCTGATAATATTCACAGGCAGTCTTGGTTCATACCTACTTGTATCAAGTTACTATGATAACTCAACAACTACTAGCTGTACCACAAGTTACAAAGCCTTGTTTGATAAGTAAGTAAAGCATTACATTACATTCTCTTCTTGCATGTACTTAGATAGTATCATTTTAATTAAAAACTGCATAAATGAGCTGCAGAATAGGTGCACTGGCATTATACTTGTCCTTAATCTTATGTAGGCCTATCTGGCACTAGTGATACTCGGTTCAAGCAACTTGATACCAGTGTACCCTCTCAGTCTGTTGAATTATGCAGAAATTCAGCTATAGTTTTCATACTTCTGTTATTCAGGTAATGTATATTTTCTATTTTTATACCAATAGGTTCTAAACTGTATACTACAGAGACACTTCTCACAGTTGGTACTTCCCCTTGTCACATAGACTTAGTTCTGTAATCAAAAGAGTTCTATTCCGAGGATGAAATTATTAAAGACAATTTTTAACCATTTAATTCTGACAACAGCAGCAGTAGCAGTGATAGATATAAAGATCAGAGGCCTGAGAATCAAGTCAAATAAAGAAGAATAATTTTAGAAAACCCAAAGAATTTACTATTCCATCTTTATCTTATCCTTCTGTCTGTGCTCATGGACACATATCCTGTTCATTTTATACTTCAGCCCACTCTTCTACAGGTTTGTTCTCAGCCCCCAAAAGTTCATGCTCAATTCTGAAGAACCTCAATATAGTTTTTAAACTATATGAGTTACCTATCTTATGCACAATATGCTCATTTTAATAAATATTATTGAAAACTATATCAAAAAATACATCTTAAGTCAGTTACTTAAAAATTACTAAGTTACAGTTGAATTATGCTCACCAGAACCCACCTGTGATCTTAGAGATGTAACCCCCGGACTACCAGTATCTTCTGTAGCTCAATGTCCTGTCACTGGTAACAGACAATGGTTGTCTGGAAAATCTTCACTGGCAGGTCATTATACTGGAAGCTTGGATGTTTAGTCTCTTATAATTCCCTACCCTAATGCTTCATATGCTGTCCCTACTATTAGAAGGCCCTACCTAAAGGATATATTAGGCATTTTGAGAATAGTCTAATGTTTCTCAGACAATTATATATATGATACCTAGTAGATATCCAGCACTATAATTGCTCCACATAAGTAAGTTTGCAGTACCTAACTTTTGGACCTAAGGACAAATACCTCACCTTACATGAAAGCAACTTCCGTGATTATGAACAACTGAGTCTGAGAAGATGTGTGCGAGAGGGTTGACGACATACGTATATGCATATCAGGGTTGCCAGTGATGTGATCACTGAAAAATTGAGAATTTCCACTGATGTGAACTTAGACAAGAGTGTTATCATGACCCATTGAGTAAATAGCTTTAGTACATGTATAAGTGAGGGGTGCAAGAACAGCTTCATGTGCATCAGTGGGCATTTTGACAGTTTATTTACCCTGGTAAGAGTAACCGGGGATATTGATGGTCTAGGGCATGCATGCATGATGCATGATGGATCATTACATCTTCCTAATCGTGTCTTCTTCTCTGATGGTATTAGATCAGCTGCCGGCAATATTAATGAAGCACTTCAGAACACACTCAGTGTAGTGTTGCTGCTGAGGCAAGTTGAGTCGAACCGATGAAGGATCTTCAACTCAGCTGAGGGTGCAGCTGATATAAATGTTGAAGGGAAGAAATATAGGTGCAATATGTTCGTCCCTTAGGGGAAGCGGAGAAAGCGAGTATCCACAGGTGACAACTCTAGGGGGAATGCGCAAGGCATGTGATAAGGCAAAAGTGTGGGAACAAAGGCGCTATAGGCACATGAAGCGCAGAAAAGTTGCGTGTTGTAAAGTGGAACTAGATGTTACAAACTTGGATAGGTTCCGCTTTGCAAGTACAAAAGAGTACAGCTCGTGCAAAGCTTTCTGCTTCTCAGACAAGAGAAGATCAAGGGTTCAGTCTAGAGGGCTGGCACCTCTAAGACAGACGATAATCAGGCTACCGAAGAGGAGTGCTCTAAGGTAGAATCAGAGATAGGCACTTAAGTTGTGAAGCTTAAGTGAGGATCAGGTTTCAAGGGTAAAACCAAGTAGATTAAAGTAAAGAACAACGTTAATACATGACGAGTATATATAGTGAATGGGAATGAGCTTTAGGGTAGGCTCGTCAAGTATCTGCGGGAATCAAAAGGACAAGAAGGTAACTGATACCTGGATATAGTACAAGGCAACGCAGCCGCATGTCCATGAGTCAAGTGGAGTCAGAGATATGAGCCGAGGCCCTACGACGGCATGTTACTGTAACATTACCCCATGTTTAGCGATTAAGTCACCGACTTCAGTCATCTTGATTGTGGTAGTAGATGGGGTCATCGCTGAAGTCGCTAGGGAAGCATTCTTCGAATTCAGCTTGGTCCTCCTCGTGTTCCTTTGCCCATGCAACAACTTCTTCTTCGTCGACGTTAGCCTCCCAGATTGCGAGTCGAGTATAAAAGTCAGGGGCGTCATAGTCTTGTGGAGGGGGTTTACGCGCTGTGTCCTGTTCTTCTCAAACTGGGAGCTTCTTGCAGAAAGCGGATAGGTGTCCAGGTGCGTTTTTGTAACAAACGCGGCACCAGTATTTTGCGCAGTTTCTGTGACGATGACCGATAACTTTGCAATGACGGCAAATGAAGTTATAGTCGGGGTTAATGGGGGTACGCGCTGGAAGAGAGGTAGTCGGAGAGACTTTTACAGATGTTTTGATTGGGGACATGGATTTGGCACTGATACGAAGGCGTCGTTTTTGTTCTCTTCGTGCGACACGTGCGTTGGGAGAAGGCGGGGTGGAATCGTCTGAAACAACGATAGGTGAAGTCTTAGTGCCAGACTCCAGATCAGAAGGGCTAACGGTAGCCTGATCTTTAGTGGTAATGCGCGGAGTTGTGGGAGGAAGGACTGGTTTAGGAGTCTCTGATGGAGGCGTGCTGGGAATGTGAATGTATTCATTAAGAAAATGAGGGGATGGTGGCCTGGCAACTTGAGTAGTCGTTCTCTCATGTACGACGTGTATAGCTTGTAGAATATCTCCTTTGATATTGCTAGGTAGGAGCAGGTAACACAAACGACGAATGCGTCCTTGATAGTTGAGGATGGATTGCTTAACATCCGGTTGGGTAATGAGCGAGGCTTCTTGCTCGATGAGTTGGGCGGTTCTGATGAGGTTACAGACTGCTGCTGTGGGGTATGCATTCCTTTCAACAAGGACGCGTTCAATCTCTAAGGCGTGCTGGAGGGAGAGAATGGCGGATTCAATAAGGGCTTCTTTGTTGGCGGTAGCAACGTTTTCTTTGTAAATAGCAGCAAAGGGAGGATTGGTCTGAGTAGAGGCAGAGTGGGTTTCTTGGACGTCTTTGACGACGGTGGCAGAGGAAGAGGCAACAGAGTAAATGTTCATGGTGGTTTGTGTGGGAGGTGAGACTGAGGAGTTATTTCAATCGATGGGTCTTTTTATATGTTTTCAAAAGTAGTCCGGCATTTGCCAGATTTCCTTCGGGTATCCATTCATTACTGGCACTGGAGTATCCTTTCCAGGACACAAGATAGTGTCGGTGTTTCTCTACTCCTTTATGAGCTAGAATTGCTTCTATTTCATATTCTTCTTCGTCATTGATAAGGTCAGGTGGAGGTTCAGTGAAATTCGGCCCGTGGACTTCTGTCTCCTGATAGGTCGATAGTTCAGAAGCGTGGAACGTGGGGTGTATCTTCCATTGACTTGGCAGGTCGAGAGTGAACGTGATGGGTGATAAGACTGCGGAGATGGTGAAGGGTCCGTATCGTTGCGGTGCAAGCTTCTTTGATGGCAATGGAGTGATAAGGTTCTTTCCAGATAACCAAACCTTGTCACCTAATTTCCATGGGGTATACTTTCTTCCGTGCGTTCTTTCTGCCATTCGTTGCATTGCGATATGGTGACAGGAGATGGCTTCTTCTCTGATTTTCTGGAGATTTTGGACTCTTTCGGTTGCAGCTGGTACTGTGGAATTTGGAAGGACATGAGGGAGTGCTCGTGGTTCATATCCCATCATAAGGAAGAATGTGGATGCATTTCGGGAATCATGCTTTCGATGATTATGAACGAATTCAGCGATTGGGAGGTGTTCAACCCAATTTTTGGGGTTCGATCGGCAATAAATGCGGAGATAGGTTTCTAGTTCTTGGTTCAATCGTTCTGTTTGTCCATCTGTCTGCGGGTGGTAGGCCGTGGATGCGGCAATTTGATAGTCAAGGAGGTTGGCGAGAGCTCGAGAGAATTTCGAAATGAATTGGGGTCCTCTGTCTGAGATGATTTTCTCGTGTAACCCGAATCTTCGGTACACATGTTTCAGGAATAGCTTCGCTACTCCTTCGGAATCAATGGTTTCATTGCAAGGTATGAGAATTACCCCCTTCGTAAGGCCATGGTCGACCACGACCAGGATAGAGTCAAAGCCCCCTGAGACCGGGAGTTTAACAATGAGATCCATGGAAAGGTGGGTAAATGGGGCGACAGCGGTGGTGTCAATAGGCATGAGAGGAGGGGTAGTCGGATGAGTGTCAGATTTCATTTGCTGACATAAAGCGCATCCGGTAACATAGTTACGGATATAGGTGCCCATAGAGGGCCACCAATAGTCCCGTTTCACTAGTTCTTTGGTTTTAAAACGCCCAGGGTGCCCTGCTGTGGCATGGTCATGGGTCCGGGAGAGGATGGAATGCCGTTGGTTAGGAGGTACATAGGCACGATCTTTAAAGTAGAGGATGTTATCAGTGATGCGCCAATCAGAAAGAGCTGATTTCATTGGGGGTAGGCATACACCATCAAAGGGCGTCGCGTGCTGTGGCAAACAAGGGATCTTCATCGTTATCTGAGGGCTGCACTATGGCATTCATGAGTTCGTTGTCGATCAGTCAAGCGAACATGTCTTCGGGAAGGAGGATGGTGTTCTCATTGTTGGCCGATCCAGTATTATGATCTGGACGCCTAGAGAGTGCATCTGGTGCGGCGAGTTTGGTTCCTGCAACGTGATGTAGTTCGATGTCAAAACGTGTCAATTCTAATTGCCAACGTGCTTGGAGGCGGGTCAACTTTTGTGCGCTTCGGAAGTAGAGGAGGTTCTTATGATCTGTGAATACAAGGACGGGATGTGGATTTTGATTTCCTTCTAAATAATGACGCCACTCAGTGAGTGCACGTATTACGGCCAGTAATTCTCGATCAAAGATCTGGTAGTTTCGTTCCGCTGGGTTCAGGGATTGGGAAAGGTATCCACATGGGTGGTATATCCCGTTTTCGTCGGTCTGTAACAGAACTCCGCCAGTTGCAACAAGGGATGCATCAGTTGCTACTGCAAACTGGCGTGTTGGATCTGGGTTTCGGAGGACGGGTTGTTTCAGGAAACAAGCCTTGAGTTCTTCAAATGCTTGTTGACAGGATTTGGACCAAGAGAACTTTTGTTCTTTCTTGGTTAAATCGATCAAGGGTCTGGCGATGTCGGAGTAATGAGGGATGAAGTTACGGTAGAAGTTGCAGAATCCTAAAACGGATCGGACTTCTTTCACCGTATTGGGGGCTGGCCAGTCTCTAATTCCGTCTGTTTTCGCGGTGTCCATTGCTATGCATCCTGGTCGGATGATCATTCCAAGATATTCGACTTCTTGTGCATCGAAGGTACACTCCTCTGGTTTCAAGAAGAGACATTCTTTCCTGATTCTTTCCAATATTCTGCGCGTTCGTTCGTGGTGTTCATCAAGGCTATTTGAGAAAATCAGGATATCGTCCATATAAATGACGAGCCATCCTTCGTTGATTTCTTGTTGGAACGTTCGATTCATATAGGCCTGGAATGTAGCCGGGGAGTTGCAAAGTCCAAAAAACATAACATTGGGTTCATAAAGACCAAATTCAGTGGTAAAAGCGGCTTTCCATCGGTCATCCGGATGAATCTGAACATTGTTGTATCCAGAACGCACATCCATTTTCGTGAAGTACTTGGCTCTGTGAAGGCGTGCTACAAGCGAAAGTGGGAGTGGGAGGGGATATGCGTTTTTGATTGTCCAATCATTAATATACCGGTAGTCTTGACAGGGTCTAAGGTCGCCGCTTTTCTTTCCGACAAAGAAGAATCCACTGGCCTGTGGAGACTTTGATTCGGAGATAAAGCCTTTCTTTACGTTTTCGTCAATGAATGTTTTAACTGATTCCCGTTCTTTCTCAGATAGGGGGTATATCTTCGAGGTTTTGGGAATAAAACCGGGTTTCGTTTCAATTCGGTGGTCCACACCAGGTCGTTCAGGAGGTAGTTGGTTAAGACCATCTTTTGCAAAGACATCAGCAAAATCATGAAGATACTCGGGGATGAGTTCTTCAAATGATTTCTTCTTTTGCTCAGCATTGGCGGCTAAGGCAAATTGTTGGGCTTTGTTACCAATTTTCGTATATTCGGTGGGCCGTGGCAGGGGTGTGACCGGGGGTTTTTGTTCCATAAAAGATGTTCCGTCCTTTGTCAAAGGTGTATCCATGGAAACATTCTCGAATGTTCGAATTTCTGTCATGTCATTGGCATATTCGACAAGAAATTCGTCATCTAATAGCGGGTATTCCATTGCGTTGATGATGGCCGGGGCAAACATTTCGGAGAGTTTGTTAATCCACACATCGTTTGTAGTATCAAAGATCTGTTCATCGATCTTCATCTCTTCTTCTTCTTCTTCATCTGGTAATAGACCGGGTTCTTCTTCATCGATGACTTCTTCAATCGATGCTTTGAAAGATTCCTTTGACGAAGTCCTTTCAGGGGTCAGGGAACTCTTGACTGCTTGCTCAGGGTCGTTTTGCGATTGAGCAGAGGCTGCAGGCTTCTCCGCATTTGTCTCTTTTGTGGACGTTCCCGACATCTCCTGAGAAGGTTTCTTCTTCAGTTGGGAATTCTTCCACTTACGTTCTTCTTCCGGAAACAATGGTGTCAAGTCGTTCTTCTTTCGTATTCTATCCATTAGCTTTTCAAGTCTAACGGACTGTTCCGTGGCAGGGAGGTCTAGGGTTTCTTTGGCCCAATCGATGGTGGGGTTCATGGCTTTTAGCCAGGGGATTCCAAGAAGGATCAAATTGCGATGGCCAAGTTTATGGACATTAAACTTGCCATGCATAGTTCGCTGATCTACTTTCACCGTGATGGTGCAGTAGTGGGTGATCTTTCCTTTTCCGGAGTTCGTTCCATCAGCGTTTCTAACACGGAAAGGTTTCTTGAGGCGGTGGGTTCTGATTTTATGCTCCTCAACAAAGTCCTCGGAGATAAATGTTCCGGATGCTCCGGAGTCAACAACGGCAGTTGTTTCGACGGTTTTCGGACGGTGGGACGAAATAAGGGTAATGGGGATTCTCATTTCATTTCTCTCACCAACTTTAGTTACAAGTCCGATTCGGCTACGAGGTACTAGCGTCGATCTAGTCCTCTTCTTCAAAAATCCTGGATCCTGTTGATCTCAGCTTCTTCTTCCTCGCTTTCTTCTTCTATTTCCTGGCGTCGGACGTTCTTCTTCTTGGGATGGAAGGAGGTATCGCTGGAACGATGCCCAGTCTTGCCACAAGTGAAGCACCTTCCTTCTTTCATATATTTGTCCCGATCAGCTTGACTGAGTCGGTCGACGTCCATCGCATCAGGATCGTGATCCTTGTTGACATGCGGTTTTGGGACGAATCTGCTGTTTCTAGTAGCGTGGTAGGGTTTCTGATGTTGTCCCTGGGTGACGGCCTTTCCTCTGAGCCAATTGGCGTTAAGCTGAATTGCAGCGGTAACCCATTTGTCAAAGGTGTCAGGGACTGTTTCCTTCTGGTAGATTCTGTTTCTTAACCCTTCGCTAAGCGCATTTTCAAAGAAGTGGATGATGGAGATATCTTCTTTGATATTGGCTTGGGTAATGAGAGTTTTGAACTCAGCGATGAATTTAGCAAGGTCGTTTCCTTGCTTAATGTTCTTCAATCTGGCCATGGCATTGATTGCCTGATCTACAGGGACGAAAGCCTTGTTGAAGCTTTTCCAAAAGTCAGCGACGGTTACCCATACTGGTGCAGTGATGGTGGAGAATGCATCGGTGTAGAAGTTCTGTGCCCAAGCGGCAGCTGCGTCTTCTGTCATGTAAGACAAGGCATGGATGATTTTCTTTTCGTCGCTGTTGTAGATATCTTTATTCAAGTGCAGGTAGGCAAGTACCGAGTACTTCCATCTGCTTGCGTCTGTGAGGTCTCCTGAGAATTGTGTGGGTGTCCCAACCTTGATCTCGGATTTCGCAGTGGTCGTCGAGGTAGACATTCTGAATGAAGGGTTCGCTGAGAGTTGTCTGGGTGGTTGCTCTGCAGGGAATTCGTCTTCTGGGGTACTGGTGTCTGTTTCTGTATTCAGTTCAGTGGGTGGATCTCGCGGATCACTTTCCCAGTAATATCTTCTTCTCCAATTCGAAATGGTGGATTGCCTTGATAGGCACCGGAGGGGATCTTGTAGACTTTAATCTTTTGTTACAAACTTGGATAGGTTCCGCTTTGCAAGTACAAAAGAGTACAGCTCGTGCAAAGCTTTCTGCTTCTCAGACAAGAGAAGATCAAGGGTTCAGTCTAGAGGGCTGGCACCTCTAAGACAGACGATAATCAGGCTACCGAAGAGGAGTGCTCTAAGGTAGAATCAGAGATAGGCACTTAAGTTGTGAAGCTTAAGTGAGGATCAGGTTTCAAGGGTAAAACCAAGTAGATTAAAGTAAAGAACAACGTTAATACATGACGAGTATATATAGTGAATGGGAATGAGCTTTAGGGTAGGCTCGTCAAGTATCTGCGGGAATCAAAAGGACAAGAAGGTAACTGATACCTGGATATAGTACAAGGCAACGCAGCCGCATGTCCATGAGTCAAGTGGAGTCAGAGATAAGAGCCTAGGCTTCTATGAGTCAGAGATATGAGCCGAGGCCCTATGAATACAAGGCATGTGGCCGATGAGTCAGAGATAAGAGAAAAAGAATATGGGCGGCATGTTACTGTAACACTAGATGAAAGCAGTATGCGAGCGATAGTGAGACTTAGAGAGATGTTAAAATGTGGACTGAGATGCGGATGTGACCACTAGAGCTAACTGCTACTAGGGCTTGCGATGATATATTCAAAACATGCTGAAAACTCGATACTTGGTAATGGTGTATGTAGATCGTGGTAGTAAAAGGTAAAGTGTGTAAAAATGTGTACCAAGTGAAAATAAACATGGTACGATATTGAAATAAATGATAAATGGAGAAATGCATACCTGGGAACTTGGTTGGACATGGGAAAATACTCCAGGAAGTCAGGCACCCTATGGTGCTTAGGCGTGGGACAATGCGCCTAAGGCGCACACAAGGCGTGCAAGTGTCACCTATGTCGTGCGTGTCGTGTGAATGTTGTGTCTATCGTGCAAGTGTCGTGTTGTATGTGTAGCACTGTAGACTTGACCTACATTGCAATATAGGCCATTGTGAGGCTACTCAGGATTGAGTCTCTACACCGAAGTAGCTTAAAATGAGTTCATTCAATGTAACTAGGGGTCAGCCTTGCCGACTTTTACCTTGCTCCGATTTGTTTGGTCCTATTATGATCAGGTGATTATGTTGACGTCTTCCCTACATCAAGCAAATGACCCGAAAATGACAAATTTTTAGAAAGCTTTGTCTGGTATAAAATTTGTACAAAGCTTGTCATAATTGCACTCTGCATGAGAAAGCTTTGAATACCCGGACTAAGTTGGATGGACACCACCAAATGTACAAGTATGATAGTTTAATTGCATTTTATTGGCAAAATGGCAGCTATTGCAACACTAATCAGGAAGGATTAGGTTGCCCTACATGTCCACAGTTACCTTGTTGAGTACCGGTGACAATATACAATAATTGTGCCCTACATTGGTCTTTGCATGTAACCTTTGACTGATTGTATTTCTTCCGTCACATCTAAACAAATGTTAATGATGGATAAATGCTTATATGGCCGGACTGTTCTGGACGAAGACTGCCGATAGCCCAAGGGTGCCAGGGCATTACAACTCAATAGCCATTTGTGTCAGTTGAAGAACAATCAACTCAACTCATCTACTTGGTTGGTTGGTGAAATCATGCAAGGATGTTTCACAGGCAAGCGATAGTCACTAAACGCGAAAAATGCGATATGCGCAAAACTATCAGTGACAGATGAGTTTGCTAGAGATGAACTTTGCGCAAAATGCTTCGCATATTGAACCTCTGATGCTGCAGAAGGCTTCTGATAGGGCACACAAAAACGTGAAGGGTGTTTAAGGTCATTGCTGACCATGGGTGACACGATCTCCTCCAGTGGTGCTTCTGGGGCATTCACGGTGATGCTAGGCTTGTGTATTTCGTGCTGGGGTAAAATGACTTTGGCTAATGGTTCTCCTGGTGTGTATATAGGCTGCGCTGGTGTGCGCACAATGGGTGCTTCGATATAGGCTGATGCTGAGGTGATTTCAACAAAAAACGGTTCTGGGGAGGCTGGGGCGAGGATAGCTTTGCGTATTTTGCGAATTGGTGCTATAGCTGAGGCTAATGGGTGCACTTGTGTGCATTCTAGATGCGAAGGGGTGTGCGAAGGTGGCGTGCTGAGGGGTGCACTGATAGGGGCTAATTTCGCGCGAATAGGGCGCGAATAGGGCGCGTGTAGTAGCGAGTGTTGCAATCTGGATAAAAGTCCAAGGCTTCATTAGCAAATTCTTCATAATTGTCACCTTCATAGAATGAGAATAGTTTTCTGGCATCTCCCAATGTATACATTAAGGCATACTTGATAATCTGCTTGTCTGATCGCTCGCGTAGCTGCGTGAAGCATTCTACTGACTCCAAAAAGTTAGTAAGAGTGGATTTGTCAATGTCACCTGCAAAACGTGGCGTGTTAGCACACCAATTGAAGGGCATGCCAAGCCTGTCTAGTGTTGGCTCCATTGGTGTGAAATAGCTGCGCTCGAGGGCACAAAATGTGCTGGTGAAGCGTGTGGGAAATGCGGTGGCTGTGCGTGCGAGGCACGTATGTAATGTGAGCGAAAATGCGAACTAAGCGCGAGGTGCGAGGTACGAGGTGCAAGATGTGCAAGGTGTAAGATGTGCGAGGATGCAAGTCAGGTTTGTTA
This sequence comes from Suillus brevipes Sb2, assembly GCA_011800875.2. Taxonomy (NCBI): domain Eukaryota; kingdom Fungi; phylum Basidiomycota; class Agaricomycetes; order Boletales; family Suillaceae; genus Suillus; species Suillus brevipes. Next base: position 70,635 of record JRHT02000170.1, on the reverse strand, counting down.
AGCATTTCTTTGATGTATTTTGCATCAACCTCCACAATCAGAGTCTGCACTCCAATAATATGAAGTTGGAAATGCCTAAGTGCACGGTAAAGTCCATAGAGTTCTAGCTTTGGCTGGGAATATCTTGACTCTGTGTTGCCCATTGGTAAGGATCCATAACCGGCTGGTCTTCTTTCCCTTTATCATCTATCTGTGATAGTATAATTCCCACAGCCATAAAACTAGAGTCCACTGATAAGATCATGGGGTTAGCTGAAGTATAGTCGATACTTCGCACTGCTGGGGCAGAACATATTCCCTCTTTCAACTTTTCAAATGCTTTGTCTTGTTCTTCACCCCAAACAAAGGGTTCGTCTTTTGTCCATAGATGGGTAATAGGCTTTGCTAGCTCTGAAAAACCTAAGATCCAAATTCGTACTGTTCCACAAAGGCCCATGAAGCCTCTTGCTTCTTTTACAGTGGTAGGAATAGGCCAATCGAGGATTTTTGATACTTTCTCTGTATCAGGTAGTCTTCCTTCAGGTGTACATCACTGTCCAACTATTAGGACGTCGGGTAGACATAGCTGTATTTTTGTAGCAGAGAATGTTGCTCCCACATCTTTTATGTGGTGCATTATTCGATGTACATCAACAGCATGTTCTCAGATAAATTGTCTGATCCCAGGATTTTCTTTTAACACCTCTGGGTTTCCTTCTTCATCAGGGTAGATAGACTTAGGTCCTTTGATTGGTAAGTCATCTATGAAAATATTTGCAATGTGGGGAATTTCATCTTGCAATACGAAGCTGGTACACTTCTGAAATTCTGCAGGTGCATTTGTATATCCCATGGGTAATGCAGTTAAGCAGATCAATCCTAATGGGGTTAGGAAGGCTGTCAAATCTCTACTGTCTGGGTGCATTTTCCTAGCATCAAATCCCCAGAACAAGTTGAATACTGTATAACATTGCCAACCTGCAAATGACTCTATGAAGTCATCTATGATAGGAATGAGGCCAGTATCGTGAATAGAAATTTTATTGAGCGGTTGCAAGTCATGGACTAGGCGGAGTTTGCCATTCTTTTTCAGTACGCAAAACCAGCGTGAACGATAAGCTGACTGGCTTGATTCGTAAACTCCTGCATTGATCTTGGTACAGAGTAGATCAATGACTTTCTGCTTTATTCCCGGTGGAATAGGGATATTCTTGTATTCGCAAGGTACGTGGGGGATAGTAGGGATAATGTACGGTGAAAAATATGATTCCTTGAGGGTTCCTCGGTCTGTCTTCTCAAATGCTAGAGCATCTTGATTTAAGTGCATTATATGCTTGAAAAGTTTAACCTCTTCCGGCAGAAGAAATTCGGTAGGGTTAAATTCAAGACTATTCATGTGCTCGATGGTAAGTCTGCCATCAGGGAAGAAATCGGGTGGATGAGGTGTCAAGGGAATCATAGTTTCTAGTGGATCATGAGGAAATCGTCTCAAGACTTGAGCATCTTGAGGAAAAGTACCAGAAACGGGCTTGACTTTCTTGTCAACTCATTTGTACATTGTAAGGATGGGGTTATAGAATGGATCGGAGAGGGTAGATGGCGCATAGCTCAGATACAAGTCATCTTCATTGTAGTCGAGAAAATCATCAGGGATTTCCAAGTCCGAACCAGGATTTTCCCAATGGAATCAACTGAGATATCGTCAAACAACTCCTTGAAGCATGCTCGATGTTCTTCTTCGGTATTATAATTCAAACAATAGTCTTGGATTGTGTGATCTTTGGATAAGTCCTCAGGATGCACAAGCTTAGGTACGTCACTAGAATTTTCAGTAAGGTCATCACTGAACATTGCCAGGCATAACACTTCTGAGCTTGGTTCCCTTAGATACTCAGTTTCAATGTAATGATAACCATATGTAGCATTAAGAACTGTTCTACTATATGCTACCAAACTTGTCACTGGTAGGTAAAGAGAAAGGGTATTATGGGCTCAAGAGCATTTTTGGAGATCGCACTCCATCCCCTTGCATGACCTCCCAGCATGTCCATAGCTTGACTTAGAAGCTATTAGCTGCACATTATTCCTATATTCATTAAGCTTTGATTGATTGCATTGCACTTTTCCGCATTTTCGCACTTTTGCGTTTTCTGCGCTTCATGTCACGTGTTCCCTCGCCCGCGCGCCTACAGCGCGCAACGTCCATTAGCTTCACACATTTCTCAGCTTTCAAATGAGCCGCTGCACGACCCATGGATTTGTTTCCTTGCTTCCCCTTGGATCGAACACGCTTGTCTATGCAAGCATAGCAGCCTAGGCTACGCAACTCGGTCGTTATATCAACTCCTTGTGTCCCCCCCCATTTATCATCATGAAACATAAGCAAACTCAAAGCAAAGAATACAAGAAATAAGAAAATAGGAATAAGCAAAATATAAATACAGAGAAATAAAAATAATAACTTGGATGGTGAAAACTCGAAGCCTGAAACTTGAAACTGGAAGCTTGAGACTAGAAATACACTTGAAAACAAATAAACCAATATTTTTGAAGGATTTTAAAGGTAAGAAAATCACGAAACAATTGAAAATTAAATATAAATATAAATACGAAAATATAAAAATATAAAATCAAACTTGGCACAAGCACTCAGCCGAGGTCTGCACGATGATGTCAGCATGCTCTCGTCACAGACTCGAGATATATTTACCTCGATACTAGGCCAGAAAGAATATGTGGGACTGCTTGGGTCCTGCTTCATCATCATCACTCTCGTCAGAATTCTCGGAGTCAAAACAGGTGCAAAAATGAAACTGAGGTGCATCAGTGACTGCTGAGGAACAAAAGGAATGATATGCAACAACCAAAAAACGAACTCGCTTGATGTCGAGTGCTCAATCTCGTGCTCGAGCAAATTTGAGTATCTTGAACTCATCTTCCTGGTCAAGCAAATGCTCTTCAACAAGCAAGTGCACAATGTCCAAGTCAGGATAAGGCATTAACAATGCAGCCTCAATTGAAGCTGCAAGTCTATGCTCCCCGTGAAACTTGGCAACTGCAACAAGTGAGTTCAATACTCAAACTCGTCAGTGGTAAAAAATGGGTTGATTTCGGGGTGGTCAGAGTGGTAAAACGTCGGGGGTACATGCATACCAATTCGTTGATTGGGATCACATGCGAGAACACTCAGACGACGATGTGCTTCATTCAACATTCGAGTCGAAAGACTTGACTCGATTCTCGCAATGAATGCGCGGCTGTGCGTGCGGTGATCCAGGAGGTCAAAAACACGGTCCTCCCAGTCTTGCTCGGACCTTGGTCCAGGAGTGGGAAAAGGCTCATTGATCTTGTCAACGAATTGTCATGGGGCAATGAATTCTGGGTCCCAGTCCCTGGCACACATGTTATCTTGACACTCACAATACTCAAAATATTCTTCAGCTATCTCGTTGAGCAGGACAGGATGCTTGTCCGAGAGTCCAGGTAAGTCCGTCGCGAAGTAATCAAGTAAGTGTTGGTGCCTGTCAGGTACAGGCAAAAATGTTGTCATTTGACGAGAAGAGTCGTTGTCAATGGCAATATATGGGGGTGGTTCCAATTCGGGAGGAAGGGAAGATGGTGTTTCGACAATGCAAAGGTGTTCAACTGAAGGCTCGCGCGACTCGTCAAACGAAGTTGTAACATGAATGATGCGATGAGCATCAATCCACATGGACTCGTCGGGCACACTAGCAGTCATTCGCACGTAAGACTCGTTGAAAGGTTTAAATGTATTGATATTGTCAAAGCTCGAGGTATGTGAAAGTGGGTGCCCATCATGTTCCATAGGAGTGGGTTTAAGTGTGACAGGTAGGGGTAGGTGTAAATAGGTTGGAGTAGGGGGTAGGAGTAGACGGTCCATAGATATTGGTAGATGTAGTAGGAGACAGTGAAATAACAGAAATAGGAGGAAGGGAAGGAGAACATGGAAATGGAACAGTGGGAGACGAAACACGTGCGGACGAAAGACTTTGCATTGACAAAGGGACAGGAGATGTGGGAGACACAAAACGAGGCACTGGTGATGAGATAGGCAAGACAGAAGGTGACGAGATGTGAGACGACACGAAAAAACGAGTTGGAGAGAAGGCGGGTGCAAATGAGGGTGTTGGAGAAGACAGGGCTGCAGAGGGTGCGTGAGAGAGGGTGTGCTATACGAGGGGAGGACAAAAAATTTGTCAGTTCCCAAGATGGGAGAAGGTGTTGGAGTGGAGGGGGGGCACACATTACCTCTGGTGCCAAAGGCACTACCCCCAAGGCAGGGAGTTGGAGAGAGGAGGGGTCCATCACCTCATAGAGGGAGGAATTGTGAACTAGGGCATTGCACAAAACTTGAGTTAGATGGCATGAAAAATTAATTGACTCAAAAAACATACCTCCACCCTCTCCATCCAAACCTCCCTGGGCCTTAGGGTCATCCGGGTACTGAAGGATGGGGCTGCCAGAAGGTGTAAAAGGCTCCACCCATCCAGTCTTGGCAACAGCCGGCTGGATGGATGGAGAGACGAGGGTGGAGGGCTGTGGAGAATGTGTTGTAAGGGGGGATGTAGTGATGGGTGACAGTTGTAGCTGCAAACTGAGAAATTCAGAGTGTTGCAAATTCAAACTCAGCCAGTAAGTGCCGGCTGAGCCAAACATTGCGCAAATGTCCGAGTTTTGCATGCCAAATTGCTGGATTTCCAAATTAGGCAATTTTTGTGCTAGCACAGTTGATATAAGATTCAAGGGGTGGTGATCTTTCATTTTCCAATTTCTTGGTTCCTTTATACCATAGACAGTAGGTATAAATTCAAATTGAGTGTCTAGATTTCTGACATCATCTATGATATCATTACTTTCTAGAATTTTCGGTGTAGTAGTGGAAAAATCATTATGTAATCCAAACATATTGATCAAAAAATTCAAATTTTGATCTAGTTCAAAATTTCCCATTATTTTGGCTGTGCTAAGTGAAAACAAATCAGAATTCAATAATTCTGATTGATTCTCAATAGCCATTTCTTCACCAAACATTAGATAATTGGCTAGGCTTCACGATCCAAGCCAAGTTGATGGTTCGAAGACCCATTCGGGGTTGATACCACCAGGGGTACATAATAATTCGTGTGTAATGTGAAGGTTACATGGATCTTTGAATATGAGCCATCTTCCATCTTCCCGTTCATCAATGCTAACATAGTTTCCATTGTAGAGACTTGCGTCTCGCTGAGCATGCATCATTGAATTCTCCCAATTCCAAAGCACAAACTCGCAGCTGTGCATTCCCCAGCCATTGCCTTATAGAGCGCGGTGTTCCCGTGCATCACGCGACGCGCGCACGCGTTTCCCACGCCCTATGCACGCGCGCTTTCCTGCGCTTTTATCACCCTATCATCCAGCAGCATCCATCCATAGTTCAGCAAGTCTCACTGGTATGTATTTTCGCATTTTTATTCATTATGGTGCCATATTATAGCATGGACCCTTACTTACATATTCTGTTACATATTTCATACTCGGCTCGGCTTAGACTCGTGTAGTGCGGTTAGCTAGATATATAGCTCCGCACTGTTTTGCATTTTTGGAGATCGCACTCCATCCCCTTGCATGACCTCCCAGCATGTCCATAGCTTGACTTAGAAGCTATTAGCTGCACATTATTCCTATATTCATTAAGCTTTGATTGATTGCATTGCACTTTTCCGCATTTTCGCACTTTTGCGTTTTCTGCGCTTCATGTCACGTGTTCCCTCGCCCGCGCGCCTACAGCGCGCAACGTCCATTAGCTTCACACATTTCTCAGCTTTCAAATGAGCCGCTGCACGACCCATGGATTTGTTTCCTTGCTTCCCCTTGGATCGAACACGCTTGTCTATGCAAGCATAGCAGCCTAGGCTACGCAACTCGGTCGTTATATCAACTCCTTGTGTCCCCCCCCATTTATCATCATTTTCCCCTGGAGTTGAGTTGATTGTTCTTCACTGTGTTGGCACGGTCTTCCTAGTAGCAAATTAAATGGAACATGATCGCCAACATAGAGATTCGCTTTAGTTTGAACTGCTCCGCACGTAAATGGAACATTTTCGACTAATCCATGTAATCTTCCTTCGCCTCCATTGGCATCATTCATAGAGATGCTTCTTCCTACATCAATGGGGTGAATAATTTGAGCTTTCCAAACTTGTCTGCTCACAATATTGAGCTGACTTCCAGTATCAATAATGGCGCTAATCAGCTCGCCATCACAATACATTGTCATCCGAATTAATAAGCCACGGGTCTTGCTCCAAATAGAATGAGCTTGTGCTTTTCTGTAGTAAGCAGCTTTGGCTTAATAACATTGGCTAAATTCCTGATAACTCTTGGGACGTTCCAAGAATTTCACCAACTTCCAAAGACATGGGAGTCCTAAGGAGTGACTCCAAAACTTTTTCAGGTTTAGCTCATACTGCCAAATCTGAAATGCGGTGACATGTAACTTTTTGATTTGCATTTGCATTCGTATTCTCGTTTTCGCCAGCTTCTGCTTTCTTCTTGACTTCCTTAGCTATGGTCGGCTTAGGAATAGTGACATCTTCCATAATAATGTCATCATCATTTTCATCATAGGCTGGCTCGAAATGAGTTTTCTTCTTTTCTTCATTTCATTTTCCACTCTTCGCTAGCGGATTAGGCTTTTCCTTATTTATGGGTTCTTTCTTTGATGCAGAACTGGCTTAGGTCGCGGGGCAGTCATAGGATTATTTCCTATCACATTTTCCTTACCCTTTGAACCTTTGTCCTGATCTCGACTATCTTTCCTAGCAGGAGGATAGACTCCATCAAAGCGCTCTTACCTGGCCTTGATGCCAGTCTTGATAGACCTTTCTGCTGGATAAACATAATAATCTTCTTCGTCACTTTCTTCGCCATATGCGGGGATCATAAAAGCATTATTGTCACTGTCACTTTCTTCTCCCTCATCGCTAGAGTCTACGTAAGACTTAGCTTTCTTTTCCTGACCACATTGCTAGTCAAAATTTTCCAATCTTCTTTATCGGATGTGATGCTAACCAAATGTGAAGCAGGAATTTCTCTTCCCTTTTAAATGCTTCAATGATGGTCTCCTCCGTCTGACTGGAATCCCGTCGGGGTGTATAATTTGTTTACAGTCATTTTGCTTGATCTGATCTCCACCTTCTAGCTTAGCAAGGTGAGGACACATGAGGATAGTATGTTCTGTTTCTCCACATGTGTAACAAATCCTGTTCTGGAATGTCCCTGGTGCTTGATAAAATCTAGAACCGGGCTATATAGGAGGTCATCTTTGATGATATCTTCTTCCAGAACTGTCACTGGGATTCATATTCATTTTAGGACCTCTTGAGTCAGGAGACATTCCCGCACCAGCTCTGGGAGGTGGTGGTGAAATAATCTGCATTACTCTTGGGTCCAACTTGGTAACACAATAATACAAAAGAGCATATTGAGGATCCTCAAGTGACATTGAGTTGAGCTGTTTAATCAGATCCTCAATTTCATCATGTGGTTCCATGCTTGTAGTGTCTTTGCTACCCTTGGCTTTCTTGACAGTTCCCATAGGTGTTACGGTACCAGATTGCTTGTCCTTATACCTAGGAGTTTCCTTGCCAACATTACGCTTCTTTGAACCATTCTTTACAGATTTGCAAGGCTTAATATCTGGCTCATCTTCTGAATCGGATGACTCCTCACTGGAAGTCAAACATGATTCAGTTGAATCAGAGTCCTCAGAGTCCGAAGATGAGAAATTATTCTTATCTTTGAAGAGAAGCAAATCTGAATCGAAATGATCCCTGTGAAGTAGCTTTTCTGCAGCTGAGATGATTCCCATCTCACATATGACTTTTCTTTGAAATATACCGAAATCTTGAATCATAGGGTGGAAAACTGAAATATAGACCAAGGTTTGATACCGAGGTAAGGGTTAGTGGTCGTATTGATGAAGTACATGGGGAGAGGCTTCAATATCAGCACCAATCCTTGGCATCTTAGGGATCACACCTGTGAGAGTGGGGAGACAGACAGAAGAGATAAAGATGGATATTGTCCACATAGGCTCAGGAGCACCATTAATGACGAAGTCCTGCACTGGAAGTACATACCAAGGGAGACACTGGAGGGGACAACAATCTCATGTGAAGAGATAAGCACAATGGTTTGGTGCTTTAGGGGGTTTGAATGCAAGGATGGCAATAAAGAGGACACAATTTCACTCTTGTTTGTATCCTCCTGAGGTCTTTTGCTCAGTGTTCACTTATTTTAAGGTAGAGAGCTAGAAAATGGACACACAATAATGAGAAAATGTAATCTTGCACGAAATAGAAGGGTCCTGGATTGCCCGGTGGGCTGTTGGGAATAGTACTACATCAGGTTTTGGACCTGTCGAAAAACTATCATTGAACAATCCCTGTTTGTCTTAGTCTTGGTCAAACTGCATTGAGCAAGGAACTATGCCAAAAATGTCAACCGAAAGTTAAACAAGCAAATGAGAACAAGCGAGAGCTGGCATTGTGTTATCGAGGTTGATATGATTAGTGATAAGCACAATCAAAGATTATTTGTCTACCTAAATGCAAAGCATTATTGATCTACTGCTCGTGTTTGACTTGGTCAATGATCTCTTGCTGTACTGCATCAAACCGAGCGCTCAAATCTTCTGATTTACGAATTGTCTCGTTGATGAAGTCCATGATCTCCTTGTAAATATCATTGAAGGTCTGCGAGTTCACCGAAACGTCCTTGAGCTTGCCTGTGCTGTGTGCTTTCGGCACACAGTAGAGAGTGGCCCCACAGACGCCGAAGAGCCTGTCTAATGGTCCGTCCAACTCCTTCAACAGTCCTCCCGCTAATGTGTCGATGATCATGTGGATGAGGACTGGATGCTCCAACAGACGTTTAATCTCTTGATTGTCGGCAGCCTAGTCTCGAGAATCAGCTACTGTGTGTCCCGTAAGTTGAGGCATACCTTCTCGAACAAATGTAGAAACTGTAAATCTTTCAGCAGTTCAGGAATGATAAATTCCTTATGCAAGACATTGTCGACTGGCGAAAATAAGGACAGGCGGATGTTGTAGCCAAGGTGGACAATCTTCATTGCATGGGCTTTAAACCCCCAACGCATATCGGCCAAAAATGAGACCATGTAGTCGTGTATTTTTTCAGTTCCTTGACCATAGCTATAAGTTCAAGTTAATAGATCAGTGATACAACACTTTAGACACCAATAAAACTTACATTAACCAAAAAGCTCTGTTTTGGCGGCCTGCAGTGCTGTGTTGATATAGCATCATGCATAGTAGTGTCTGGGGCAGCATCTGTATCACTCACAACTTTGAATAGAAGGCCACGAAGATTTTCTTTTGCAAATTCCCTGTACCTGCGTGCATCTGGCTGCATAAGTGTCATGGCCGGCAAAATAGATTTGTTGTCACAGTTAGCGCTTGTAGATTTGTTATTAGTGTGAATGATGGTAGGGACAGGGATGTCATTTGTGTGTTGCAAGACTGATGGTAATTCGGGAGTGGGGGGGAGTCTGGCCTGACGCCGACGTCTACCGGTGTCTGAGATATGACTTTTTGTCTGAGTGTGGTAGATTAGTACTTGTTTGTGATACAGAATATGAGATCACTTACCCGTATTACACCTTGTGTTCTCTCCCCACGAACAGTTTCCCCTAGGTGGAGTGGCGCAAGGGCAACAAGGCGGCCAGCGCCCCACTGGGATATATGCCCGCTGCCCATGTTTGGCTGAGAAGGGGGCGGCGGGCCATCACCTCGGAGGAGAGCATAGGCGCCTGAATAAGCGCCCGCCTGTGCCTGCGCCATTCGATCGTTGTGATATCGAGGCTGGGGGTAGTGCAGCTGAGGTTGGGGCTGATGAAGTTGTCGTTCTTGGAGTTGGTGCGGAGGTTGATGTGTTAGTTGAGGCGGGGGGTATAGTTGAGATGGGGGCTGATCCAGTCGAGGCATGTGTTCAGGTGGCCTGAATGATTGGTACTGCGAAGGCGAGGGGTATAGCTGTTGAGATGGGGGCTGATCTAGTTGAGGCATGTGTTCAGGTGGCCTGAAAGATTGGTACTGTGATTGGTACTGTAATGGTGTTCTTGCACGATCACCATCCAGGCCCAGCTGACTAGTAACATCCTGCCCACACGGATTGATCTCAGAATGGACGCCTGGCTTGAACCCTCGCTGTACATATCATCAATGTTAGTAACGAGTAAGAGCAATCAAACTTCACTACTCACCCACGTGGGATTGGCCTTTTGTCTGTTCAATCTTGCTGGAGGGTTTTGCATTGCTGTTGTAGTATCAGTTCAAGATGTTGATGATGTAAAATGTATTTACCTGATGGTGTTACATGTGCTTATTGATAGTGCAATGTTGGGCCATTGATCCTTCTGCCATTCAGAAAAGTAAAGTACATATACAAACAACAAAGTTCAGGAGAACGAGAAATATACCAAAAAAAAACTCAATAGTCACAGAAAATGATTGAAACACGCTTTGTAACAGGAACAGGCTGATGGTAACTTCTCAACTGCATTGGTGAGCTATTAACAATCTGCACAGATAAGTTTTTGAGTGATTCATGTATTTAGGAGTAGAGAAATCACTAGTACCTTCTTCAAACTCATCGCCACTGGGATTATCATTGTGATCTTCATTGCTGGGCTCATTGTCATATCCCGTACTCCAGACACTATTTCCCATCCCTATTGTCACCATCCTTTCCATTGTGCCTTCTATACTTCAGTAGGATCCCTGCTACCTCGTCCATCATCCAACCTGATATCCAGCCTTCCGGACACTGCAGCCAGCCTGTACCCCTGACCCCTGAATCTTCAGATCTTCAGATCTCTAGACTTCCGGAACCTGTCTGGATATATCCGGACTACTTTCCTGCGCTTCACATCCAGACTTCCGGACCTATATCGGATCCCGTCCGATGTCTAGATCCATTTCTGACACGATGCGATAAGCTTTTCCTATTCATATAAGGTTAACACAGCCTATTCCATTATTCAGTATTCCTCACTTCTGGCTTCTCGGTAATCCTCAATACCCGACTATGTTCTTGATCCATTTCTTTTCAAGTATTATTCCTATGTTTCCGGTCCTCGGTTATTCTTGTATTCTGTTACATTACTGATCCACCCTGCCTTTTCATATCTGTATCCATTTTATTATGATCTGTGACACTTCACCATAATATTCCGCATGCCTCGTACATAGCCTCGGATGGCTGATTACTTACATTTCCTGTGCTATCTTCAGTATATAAACACGTGTAACATATGATACAACCTCAGTTCGAATATTAATGTTATTCTCCATCTAATGTTAAGGAATTGATTCCCTTATGCTCCGACTCTACCTTTCGGTAGTCTTTCCTTATGCTCCGATACTTTCGGACCTTGTCCGATAGTCAATCCTTGTCTATCCTTATCCTAAGCTATTTTGGACTATGTCCGATAAGCTATTCCTAGTCTTTCCTTATCCTTAGCTATCTTGGACCTTGTCCAATAGTTAATCCTTGTCTTTCCTTAACCTCTGCTACTTTCGGACCTTGTCCGATAGTTATCCCTTGTCCTATGCTTATCCTAGACTATTCTGGACTACGTCCAATAGTCACCTTGTATCCTCCGCTTATCCTATGTCCTCCAATACTTCCTCGGTCCATCCTGGACTATCCCGGACTGCGTCTGGATAGTCATCCTCCCTCCTCCGACATATCCTCTGTCTGGACATTGGCTTGATGCCTTCTCCTTATCCATCCCTATTCGTGACACCCCCTCTGTCGGTCTCTACTTGGGTTTTATCCCAATGTAGTCCATAACCCTTCCTCCACCCTTGGATATGTTCCCATAGTGTTTCCCATACTTTGGACATATGTCCAGACGAGTTCCCACGCTCCGGATGTGCTTCCAGATCAGTTCCCGTGCTCCGGATGCCTTTGGATTAGTTCCCACGCTTCGGACATGTCCCAGACAAGTTCTCGTATTCTGGACATCTCTATTAGGATCTCCTGTGTTTCATGGAAGTCACTTAGGCACTCCCTTAGAGTAGCCTCACCTTCAGAGTCTTACTAACTTCGTTGGATGCCCTCCAGACTTCCTTCTGAAGTTAAGGGCACATACTCGGGTAAGGGGCACAGCGCACGAGCTGAGGCCAAGCCCTTCCTTCCTGATCCGACCCTCTGGCATGGATTCTGACACTCATACTCCGTATCGCTGCTATTTTGGTATGTGGGCAGCCTATGGGTGACATATTTGGCGGCAAGTGATGGGAAAGGTTTTGCATTTTTCGTGTACTGGCACCATAGCTGCAGCTACTGGCTGTTCTAAGGCACATTCTGGTTGCTGAGGCGTGCCTACAAGTGGCGCTTGATGGGGCGCTTCAAGCGGTGCAAGCAGAATAGCAGATATCGCGCTAGTAGGGTGTGTGTAGCATTTGACAGCACATTCTGGATACATGAACAAGGCGAAGTTAGTGAAATCTTCATAGTTGTTGTTACCTTCATAGCACTGAAACACCTCTCTCTCGTTAGGCGCAGTCTTCAATGCATACTTAATGATATCCTTATCTGACAGCCCAAGTGGTTGCACGAGTCGTTCTACTGACTCCAGGAAGTTGACAAGCTGAGTGTAGTCACCTCCAAAATGTGGAGCTGCACTGTTGGTGTGCAGAGGCATGCCAAAGGAATCTACTGGTGCATTCATGGCGTGAAAGCGGAGGTGCGTGAATCACGAATTTCGCGATTTAGGTGCAGAAGCAGAAAGGTGGAAATGCGAAAACACGAAAACACGGAATAGGCGGAATAAGCGGACATGGGGGAAAGCAGAAATGCAGGAAAGCAGAATAGTGGAATAGAGTTGAATATGTGTGGATATGCTGACTGATCCCCTCGCAGTGGGCTCCAGTTGAAGGATCTTCAACTCAGCTGAGGGTGCAGCTGATATAAATGTTGAAGGGAGGAAAATAATGGTGCGATAAGTTCGTCCCTTAGGGGAAGCGGAGAAAGCAAGTATCCACTGGTTACAACTCTAGGGGGAATGTGCGAAGCATGTGATAAGGCGAAAGCGCAGGAACAAAGGTGCTATAGGCGTACGAAGCATGGGAAAGTCGCGTGTTGAAAGCGGAACTGGGCAAAAGCGGTATGCGAGTGATAGCGAGACTTAGAGAGATGTTCAGACATGGACTGAGATGCGGATGTGACCACTAGAGCTAACTGCTACTAGGGCTTGCGATGATATATTCAAAACATGATAAAAACTCGTAGATGGTAGTGGTAATGAGATGGTGGTCAAAGGTAATGATCAAAAGGTAGAGTGTAAAAAATGTGTACCAAGTGAAAATAAACATGGTACAATACTGAAATAAATGATAAATGGAGAAATGCATACCTGGGAACTTGGTTGGATCTATATAGAGCTCTATAGCGCCAGCCTTTTTCATCAACATCTTTAACAACTTTAATAGCTATAACAGCTATTTTTGAACTCATTTTTCAAGAGTATGTTGTAACCTTATGCACAAGAGTCTATCCATACTCTGGTAGTATCAATAGGTTAAAATCCCAGTAAGAGATCAGGACTGTGGGAATTTTTCGATGAATACCAAAGTTGTAGCCCTTGTCAAGGGAAGTCTATCCATAGTCTCATGACATCAATAGGTTAAGATCCTAATGAGTTATAAGCAAAATATTCGAAAACGGTACATTCAAGAAAGTACCTTGACCGTGGGAATTTTTTCGATGAATACCAAAGTTATAGCCCTTGTCAGGAGGAGTCCATCCATAGTCTCATGATATCATTAGGAGCTAGTACGGTAACCAAAGTTGGACTGAAGTTTGTTCGAAGTTGGTGTGCCGTTCGGTAGTAGCCGATAGCGGAGCTTTAATATGTAAGTTGTCGGGGCGCATACCATGATTCAACTGACTCGGATTATCGAGACGCTGTGAGCCTGTGATGGTTCCGTTGCCCCTTGATCCCCTGTACAATAGACCATTGTTTGCTGACCGACTGGTCAATCGACTCAATATACCATTGGATCAGGCAAGATCTGCCTCATCAGTGGTCCGTGAACGCCTCACTCGATATGTGCTCCTCATGATCAGTATCATCATCGCTACGACTCAATCATTTCTACAAACCGGATTACCAAAGGACCCTGAACCTTACCACACGTCAGCGCTCAAGGGTGAAGAATGGCTAATGGAGTTGATCATCAGCCATCCTGAACGCATCTGCTGTGAACTCGGCGTCCACGCACACGTCTTCGAGAAGCTGATTGAGGAGCTTCGCGGTCTCGGTCATCGGAGCTCTTGCCATGTCTCGCTGGAAGAACAGTTAGCTATTTTTCTCTACACGTGTGTCACTGGTTTGACAATCAGGCACGTTGGAGAGCGTTTCCAAAGATCCAGCGACACAATTTCAAAGTAAGTCTTTGATTTATCAATAAAAGTTAGCCTAATCTATTTGTATCAGGTATTTTCGCAAGATATTGTTCATTTTTGCCTCCTCCCCATTCTACTCCACACATGTACGCTTTCCTGACGGCAGCATCATCCCCGACAAGATTCGCAATAGCCCAAAATTCTGGCCCTACTTCAAAGGCGCTATTGGTGCCATTGATGGCAGTCATATTCACGCATCCCCTCCCTCGTGTGATCGTACGTTCTACCGCAATCGCAAGGGCTTCGTGTCCCAAAACTGTCTGTTCGCCTGCAACTGGGACCTCAAATTCATATACGCGGAGACCGGCTGGGAGGGTTCAGTGACAGATGCGCGTCTATGGGAGGAGGCTCATTCAGACGGGTTGGATATTCCAGATCAAAAGTATCTCCTTGGTGATGCTGGGTTTCCATCCTGCAAGGAACTCCTTGTCCCATACCGCAGCGTCCGGTATCACCTCGCAGAATGGGGCCGTGCCAGCACTAGGTACATTTTTCTTTTTCTTTTTAACATTTCCAGTTTTAATTTG
>JRHT02000170.1:32624-55608 GCA_011800875.2 Suillus brevipes Sb2 | reverse complement strand
GATGCTGGGTTTCCATCCTGCAAGGAACTCCTTGTCCCATACCGCAGCGTCCGGTATCACCTCGCAGAATGGGGCCGTGCCAGCACTAGGTACATTTTTCTTTTTCTTTTTAACATTTCCAGTTTTAATTTGTCAATAGACCTGCTAATAAACAAGAACTATACAACCTTCGTCACGCCTCCGCACGGAACATTATCGAAAGAATCTTCGGCGTGTTAAAACGACGCTTTCGCATCCTTCTCTTATCGCCTGAGTACAAGATGGAGGTTCAAGCACGCGTTCCCGCTGCGCTATGCGCCATTCACAACTTCATCCGCACTTTTGATAATCAAGAAGGCCTTCTCCCAGAGACGCGTGTCAATTTTGACAACGACAACCCTGAATATCAAGGGCAGCCTGCTGACGTGGCAGGGCAGGCGGAGGAGGTTGTTAACGACGCGAACATACTACGAGACAATATTGCGCAGAAGATGTGGGACAATTACCAGTTGGTTTTGGTGGAGTGGGGCGCACTAGATGACTTTTCCATAGTTGACATTGATGACGATAACATTGACGATGACGATGAATTGTAGTACTGTACATGGTAGTAGCTACAAATGAGAATGTGCTTGTTATACGTGATATGTGGGACTAAAAAATACTTGTACTAAGTGTTGGCATACTGCTGGATGACAGAGAGAGCGAAAGCGCGGCGCAACACGGGGTCTGTAGTTTCAACATACGAGCTAGTCACCGCAGTACTTCTCACGAAGATGTTGATCAGCGCAACCTTCTCCTCCAGCGACAGGTCAGAGTCTTCATCCTGCATGATACGAATGGCTTGCTTTTGTTGATCAGTTATGCGGCTCTCATCAGTGGCAACCATCTGCGTCACCAATGTATCTGTGAGGCGGTTGAGGGCACCTTGCATGCCTATCATTGCGACGGCATTTGTGGCCTTGCCAGCTTTCGCTCCGCCACTGCCACTAGCCTCAGGTTGAGCTTTGATGTGTGCAACACCACCATGGTTGGAGGTCTTGACTTTCTTGGGGCCCAGCTCTTGCTGCGACACTGATGTGAATGTCGTGGAAGGAGGAAGTACAGGAGGTTGCGCGTCTGTGCCAGTCATATCTGAATGTGTGTGTTTACCGATGCTCGATGTATGAATAGAATGAGGAGGGGAATAAAGAGGAGCAGTTGCAAGTTGTGAGCTTCCAGCGATAGGTCCAGCGTCATTGTGTGGCATATGGCCCCAACCAACCTCTTCTTCAGCCTCGCCCATGTGAAAATCATCTGTGCGTCCAGCAACAACATCTGAGTCAGAACCCATGGGAGCTGCAGAAGCCTGATTAGATGAGTCGTCCGTGAAGGCAGGTGCGGCGGCCCTAGATGGGCGATAGGCCGCACGACCTCGAGCGCCACTGCCACTTGGCAGAGTCTCTTGCATGAGTGGATAAAGCTGCCATCCGCTGTTTCGGTAAGGGCGCATGACTTGGTTGGCCTACAGTGACTCAAGCATGAGCAACCTGTTAGCTCTAGACGGTGATGCCAACCGACCTTCTTCTCCATATATGCGTCCCACACATTGCTTGCAGCCTTCCCCTCGATACCAGCTCCAATCTCATTATCCCAGTGAGTACCAGATGTTCTGAGGCGATAGTTCTCAATAACGTAGTAAAGATTTTTTAACTAGAGATCTTAAGATCAGTAGCTATTAGATAGATGTACAGATAACATACTGATTGCCATTTGTTCTTACACTGGTTCATAGTCTTCGTCGGGCCAAGGGTCCTGTGGTTTGCAATAGTAGTTGCAGCTTCAGAATAAACCTGTGATCTGAAATTCCCGCCGTCTCCTATTTTTGAGCGTTGTGAATGGAGGTATGTGACGAGGGCATCTGTCTCTGCATCATTCCAGATCGCCTTTGGAGCCTTCTGGGACTTCGGTTCTTCAGACATGAGAAGTATTTGGTGGTGAGCAGATACAATGATTCCGATTATAATTGGTATGATCTGCCTGCGCAGCTCCTGCAATTTGAGGCTATCAGGGGCATGGAACGAGGTCATTGCAGGAGGTCAGGAAAGTTAAAACTCCATCTCGGCTTGCATCAAGCCGATACATCCTAAGTTGGCTACTTTGGCCAAACTTTGGTTAACTTTGGTTACCGTACTAGCTCTAGGTTAAGATCCTATTGAGTTATAAGCAAAATACTCAAAAGTGGAGGGTTCAAGAAAGTAACTTGACCGTGGGAATTTTTCGAGTGTAATGATATCAATAGGCTAAGATCCTAGTAAGTTATAAGCAGAATACTTGAAATTAAATTTTTCAACAGTGTTAAGTATGACGGCCCAGAGGAGACAAAAATAAATTGAATCATTTTCATATAAAATATCTACCTGATAACCCAAAAGTTGTGTTATGTTCGAAAATCTCAAACAGATAACCAAAAGTCATCCATGTGGCTACCAAATCAGGAAGTTGTGCACAAAAATCATCCACATGGCTTCTCAAAACTCTAAATCATTTCACAAAAGTCATCCACATGGCTACCAAATAAGGAAGTTGTGCACAAAAATCATCCACATGCTTTCTCAAAACTCTATTCATGGCACAAAAGTCGTTCACGTGGTACATTCAGTACAGCATCCTCCTGTCCTCATTGTCGTCAACGTTGAGCTACGCAGCGCCAGGTGTCGGGTCACGTGTCACACAGTACTGGCGACATTATGCACCTGGACCTTCCTTGTATGGTAATTATGTAATTACTTGTTGCGGTTTGACCATTTTTGACTAAGCGCCATTGCGGAGATTACTGAAAGGACTGAATGTACTGAACCCTCTTGCCACTGTAGCAGCGGAATATTCTGAGGCCACGAGGGACCCAAACTTTATCCCTCCATCTCCATCACCCTCTGCAGTATGACGTCTTTCGAACTACGAAGCCGCTCCATCACTTGCTACATCAGTATCACAATCTGATGTACACACACAACCACTTTCACTTTCAAGAGAGCATTATCTATGCTTGCGAGTTCTCGTGCAAGTACAAGGACTTCCCGCTCATCGGATCTGGAGATGAGTTCAGTGCTTACTTTCCCTGCCTTTGACAGATATTTCTGCACCTGTCCTGTCTGATTGAGGCATTAGATGAGACTCCCGAGAACAGATTCTTCATATGTGGCCTGTGGGTCTGTATTGAGCAGGTCAATTGCTTTACTTGTAAATCAGTGTGTATGTATATCTTAGCAATCTTAAGGATCCTGCCTCTCGTCTCTGATCCCACCATTATCATGAGTGACGACACTGTTGACCTCACTCACCTCCCACTTCCATTACAGAACATTATACATTCTTTCAATCAATTGAAAGATGACGTATGCATTGCCCTTCTCACTCAGCTGGGTGATGCTGCTCGCATTCAGCTACATGTTCAAGCGTTGTAGAGACTCGATCCTGAGTAGCCTCACAATGGCACATATTGCAATGTAGGTCAAGTCTACAGTATTATGCATGCAACGCGACACTTGCGCGACTTGCGCGCGCTTTAGGCGCAACTTTCCCGCGCCTAAGCGCTATAGGGCGCCTGACTTCCCACTGTGTTTTCCCATGTCCAACCAAGTTCCCAAGTATGCATTTCTCCATTTATCATTTATTTCAACATCGTACCATGTTTATTTTTACTTGGTACACATTTTCACGGGACTGGACAAACATTACCTTTTACCACCATCATCATACACAGTTATCATCTCCGAGTTTTTATCATGTTTTGAATAATATCATTGCAAGCCCTAGTAGCAGTTAGCTCTAGTGGTCACATCCGCATATCAGTCTACGTCTTAACGTCTCGCTATCGCTCGCATACCGCTTTCACCCAGTTCTGCTTTTCAACGTGCGACTTTCCCGCACTTCGCGCGCCTATAGCGCCTTTGTTCCCGCGCTTTCGCCTTATCACGCGCTTCGCACATTCCCCCTAGAGTTGTAACCAGTGGATACTCGCTTTCTCCGCTTCCCCTAAGGGACGAACATATCGCACCCCATATTTCTTCCCTTCAACATTTATATCAGCTGCACCCTCAGCTGAGTTGAAGATCCTTCAGCGTGCCAACAATTGAGAGCTGATATAGTGCAGGTAAGTCACCCCAATATCACCTTCCCGGATATCTAATAATAATGTCAGCATTGTGCAATTGTACCCGAAGCCACATTGGCTACTATAGAGTCCAGTCTGGATTCAATGGTAGCTGATCTTGATGAAGCAAAGGGCCGATCAGCAGATTACCCTGATGCACCACCTATAGAAGCTGTTACTACCATCCAGACCCGACATCGTGGACGCCCTCGCATTGAAATCAACCCTGATGTTCTAGAGACGGCCTTGCAATTTGCTGGACCCACACGTCTTGGAGGCATTTTTGGTGTATCCTCATGCACTGTTCGACGCCGCGCGTTGGAGAACGAGCTTGTGGAACCAGGACACCCAGTATATATTGAATTCACTGACGAAAGTGATGTCACATACAGATACTATACATCCTCCACCGGAGCTCAATCTGTACTCTCTGATGACGAGCTGGATAGCACCATGTTGCAAATTCTCACCCATTACCCATGTCTAGGCCGTCGCATGATTGACGGCCAACTTCGTTACATGGGAGTCAGTGTACCTCGCTCTCGTATTCAAGCATCATATTCCTGGGTCCATGGCCCTCCCGTGGCTGCATTTGGTGTGCGCCGCATCACTCGGCGAGTATACAATGTCAAAGGTTATAATTCCCTCAGCCATCATGATGGCCAGCACGGCAAGTACTACTTTATTCAAAACTTGTTTTTCATATGTTTTACATCACTAACAGGCCTTATTCGGTGGAAGATTATAATCCACGGATTCATTGACGGCTACTCACAATACATTACTGGACTTCGTGCGCACAATAATAATCGTGTGCAAACTGTCTTGGATCTTTTCCAAGAGATAGTTCAGACCCATGGCCTTCCTAGTCGTGTTTGTGGAGACCACGGAGTTGAAAATGTAGAAGTAGCTAGATTTATGGAGGCTTCACAAGGGCCTGGACGAGGATCATACATATGGGGGCGGTAAGCTTGCTCTTTTCAGGACACTTGTCTGAGTGCTACTAATGCATATCTTAGAAGTGTTCATAACATACGTATGGAGCACCTATGGGTGGATTTGACCAACGGAATTGGCTCCAAGTGGAAATTATTTTTTCAAGATCTGGAAGTCAGCAGTGGGCTTAATGTTGACAATGCGCATCACATATGGTTCCTCCATCATTTATTCCTTGATGTCCTTGGACGCGAGATTCATGGCTGTGCTGAGGCATGGAACCATCATAGGATGAGTACCCATGACCACGGCATGTCAAGCCCCCATGAAATGTGTTTCCTCAGTATGCTGCAACATGGTGTGCATGGATTTGAGGTGACACCTACATTTCATCCTCCTGAGGACACCCTTCAAAGTGATGATGCTATTGTGGAGTACGGGATTGATTGGGATGATGTGGAGAACCACGGTATTTGCTCCCATCATGACTTGGTCAACCAACATGATCCCCTCAATAATAATCCCTTTGTCACTTACATCCCTGAAACCCTCAATCATATTCAAGTGGACGAACCTAACTGCCCATTGTTGCTGGAACAACTTGCTCGCTTACATGCTTACTTGGTGCAGTTCATGGATGATGGGTCTGCTCACTGTAGGAGAAGCTTTTGGGAGCATGCACTGGCAAAGTGCATCAACTTAATGTCTTCAGGTTACTAACTACATCTATCTAACTGCTGTGGGAATATCAATAGCAGGTGCAGAAACATATGCGAGTGACATCAGGTCACAACAACAGGACAAGTGAAATGAAAGGAGTGCTGCGATAAGGACTAGTAAACTTGGAGGCAGAAACATATGCTAGTGACATTGGGTCACAGTGATGGGTCTAGCGAAATGAAGGGAGCGCTGCGAGAAGGACTGGTATTACATGAAATGAAACATGTGAGGGTGACATCGGGTCACAGTGATGGTATGAAAGGAGTGCAGTCAGAAGGACAGATAGTACATGAAAACTTGAAACATATGCAGGTGAGTATCAGTGATGTGTTACTTGGATGCTTGGAATGGAAATGTATGCAGGTCGAGACTGGTCTAGTTAGCGTTAAAAATCATTAAACTGAAATGGGCATTCGAGCGTTAAAGTCATCTGGGCCAGCCTCCAAAAAACATAATGAAGGCAGCGATCCAACACAGTTGATGCTTCGGGATCACCTGATGGGTTTCGAAGATACTGAATGAGTGGCTGGTTAATGAAGACATCCAGCTTGTAGAGACAAGTATGCGGCAGTGGTGGAATGACGTCCTGGTGAATCTGTAGGGCCAGGGCCAAAGGTAAGATCAGCAGCTGTTGTGCGTAGAAAGAAACACCTTACATTATATTGACCACCAAAGGTGGCGCTATTGGGGATGGATTGCACTAGATTGATCTTGAAAATACGAAGCGTGGTTGGTGGCAGAAGGTTGATTCCACTCAAGAACTTGACAAAACGTCGAGCTTGGTAATCGGGATCAGTAGCTGCATCATCGTCAATGATGAATGCAGCCAATGATGGGTCTGTTGGACGACCACTACCCCGGAGATAGCGATGGAAGGCATCCTCGAATGAACGCAACAGTGGAGACATCAGTGCCTGAAAGTGTCGATCACCATCCAGTTCAAATTGCAACAGTGGGATCAGCGATTCTGCTGTGACATGCCGGTTGAATATGGCTCGAAACAATGTCTCGGATGTTGGTGCCAATGCCTACAGGACAGATCAGTGCCAAGCGCTGGGGATAACAGTGATTCTTACATGACATAAAAATGGCAATGACGACGTCAGAAACTTATCAAAGCCGTTCTTGAATGCACGAAATTCATGAGAGTTGGTTAACTTTTCAGCTGGATGCCCGAGCAGTGCACCACAGAAGAAATCACGCCTGATCTGGGGCCATTGGTCCTCAGACGCTTGTGTAATTTCGTTATACTGAAGGCATTTAGTGTGAAAACAGCAGCCATGATATCAGACTACTTACTGATGAATCCATATGTGCATGAAATATACGCATCAGTTTGACACGATCCTCAGGTTAATGAGACATTGATCCGTACTCCACTGGCAGTAGAGCGAGTCTTGGGCTAAGGAATTGATAGAAACACTGAATCCAGGGAAGGTCCACAATGGAATCAACTCCATTTATAATGCACTCGAGGAGTGCAGGTGAGATCGGATCTGGCCCATTGCCAACTTTCAGCATATAGATGGCGGCCAGCTGTCCAAGGGCGAACACTACATCAAGCTTGTCCTCAGAGGGGAAGCGTGAAATCTTGAGGGAAATGTATCCATCATCCAGCATCTCACAAGTATCGCCGTCAGCATCTGCCAGCATCCAATCACCGCTATGATTATCTGCAGGCTTCCATGATATACAATGCGCAAGGGCAATTTCAAGGACTTGGTGCAAGACCCCATCGCCAATGCTATCTGTAGCATTCCTATGTCCACTAGTGGTGTTGGTCAGCCAGTGTATTTATGAAGTATCAGAGTCAACATACGCCCGCACTTGCCAGATCATTGAAAATATATTGAGCTGATCTTCAGGCGCATCAGGATGGATGAGAAATGTTGACGTGTTACTAGGCTTATATGGATGCAGGTCATCAGCATACATGTGCTGGTGCCTGAGCCATCCCACCAGTCCCATGGCAGCATGGCTAAGGGACTCCGCTTCAATCTGTAGTACAACGTTGGAATGGTACAAAGGTCATCAATAGATGCAAATGAGGCAGTGTCTAATGGAACAATTGGTGATCCAGGGTCATGTGCTGTGGCACGGCTGCAGTTTGCCTGTCTACGGCTGCAGCGAATGATACTGGAACTTGGATCTATTGTGGTGCCAGTATCATCAGAAGACGGTGGGCCATCCAGAACAACATTAGATGGAGAAACTGTGGCAGTTTGTGACCAATGAGGTGGTGGGATGATACGTGATGATGAGTAGGGACGTAAAGGAGACTGTGAATGTTCACTGCGCCGACGAATTTGAACCAGAGGATGCAAGTCTATGAGTCTTTCTTGACCTGCTGGATGAGATTGGGATTCACGATTGAACAAAACACTGGTGTTATCAGGAAATGCATGAGGCGATGCTGACCGATCACGATTGTGATAGCGCGGTACTAAAACTGACACATTGCTGTTGGATGAGGCAAAAGATGGTGTGCTGAAAGTTGATGTGCTTGTGGCAGGTGTTGATGGGATGGACTGAGTGTAGATGACAGGCGATGGTACAGGGGTGCTAGTCTCTGGTTGATGCGGGTTAACAGAATCTTCTGGTGGGCAGGCAGAATTGCACGGCACAGTTGTGAAGCGATTAGGGATGTCAGAAGGGTCTTTGTAACCTTGAATAAGATGGGCAATGATGCGGTCGGCAAAGCAGTGGTGCTGGTATGGAGACCCTTTAATCAATAGACCAATGATGTCTCCACCTTTCGGGCCTGTAGGTCATTGAGTTAGTGAATGATGCTCAGTCCAGTCACGTCAACATACAAAGGTATACAAGTGATACACTGGAATCCTCGGGGCTCTTGATGCGCTCACACCTCTTGAAGAACTTCCCAGCTTCTAATATTTGCCAACAGAAACTGGAATCCACCTTGAGGTGTCTCCTTCCCTGAGTTGCATTGGAATTGCCTGGTTGCAAGAATCTGAAGGGCAGCCCATGGAACGGCAGTCGTACTTCACAATTAGGTGCATCAGTGGCTAATGAAAGAGGTTCGGGTTCCTGTGCTGGAAATTTTAGCCTGCCATCATGAGCCATCTGTGACACCGCATGGAGGATCTGATTCATGACAGAATTAGCATCATGTTGTCCGGTAAGAGTGACAGCCTGAGCGAGTCCTCACTCAGTGAGAAACTGCAGATCAGCAGCTAGTTCTTCCCCACTCCGCAAATGTCGGACCTGGCTGTGTTCGCCATGGTCGGGTGTATAATCCAGCATGCGCTGCACACAAGATTAGAGTGAGTACAGAATAAATAGCACTTATTACTTACGTCTCGAGGTATGAGAATCAGCTGGATACGTAGGGCACACATGGGAGTGCTGACGACAATTCCATGGCCACGGGTGCATCCCCACACACCATTAGTCATAGAAACACCTGACATGGGAACTCCAAAGGTGGTATGACCATGGGTGACCTGCAACTGGGAAGCTTGACGGGCAGGTGTGTATCCAGTAACCAATGAAGGTCCAGAAATCACAGGAGGCTGGTACAGTGGAATCGAGTGTGCTGGGAGATCAGAAAAAAAATTATTGTCCATGGATGGTGGAGTGGTTGAAGGAACATGATATGGCTGATTTTGGACAGAAAGTGAACAGGATGGTGGTCGAACCAGTGGGCTGGACTGGGGAGGTGCCAATGTCATTTGCGCATACTCGCTATAACGCTGGCCACAAGTACATAATTGAAAGTAGTCGTCAATCTAAAGAATCGATGTATAAGTTAGGTGTTGAAAGCTTGTACTGCATTGCGTACCTGGGTGCTACTAATACTTTGGAATTCAGAGCATAAACCTATCCCTCCTCGGGGTGGGAACAAAGGACGCTGTATAGGTTCTGCTGGGGCGGACTCAGGTCATGAGACATTGATGGATGGCCGCAATAGTACTTGTTATCGTGAGGCTTGAGTAGAAATGTTATAATGAAAGGAAAGAAAAGAAAAGATACCTTGGACAGATCAGCAGGCTGGGGGAAGAATGATGAACAGCCAGGGGAAATACACTGATTACACCTGTAGCGGACCAACATAGTTTTACTGCCAAAAATGTTGGGGATTTACTACCATGCATGTTATGGTGAGATATGCGCACCAGAAATTAGCAATTAGTGAACAGAAATTAGGTTCTTTGATTATAGTTTCGGCTCTGACAAGCAGCAGTGGATTAGATGTGTAACAGCGAAAATTGGAGATATACACGCACCAGAAGACTTGAGCAAAAGAAAGCTGGATGGTCAGGAACTTCTTAACAAGTAACAGAAAGCAGAATAAGGGCAAAGAAAATGGATTAGTGCACCAGGCAGACGATAAAAAGGAGGGAAAAGATGCAGTGACCATGCCAGTGTGCTACATGAGATATATAAGCTCCTTCAGCATTCAGAACATTCAAGATCGAAGCATCACATTGAGCATTCCCACGAGTTTGCAGACCAAGTTCTGCAGGGACTATGTACTCAGTGTCATTGCAATCAGGTAGTACAGTGTGCATAACAGAAATTACATGCCACAGACCCGAAGACAATGAACACACCAGCCAAAATCACGACTGGCCCTCCTGCCGCCCCATTATCAGACTGTGGTGTCCCTAGGGTTAGGGTTAGAAAAATGCACCAGCGTACATGAGGGCTTCTACATGCCAGATAGGATATCATGTAGATCAGTGTTGAGATCTTGATGTGTGGTACAGTACTAAGGTATGGCTCCCATCCTCCAAAAATGCCCCTTGACCAGGGAATAGTGGCTGGAATGCAAATGCAAATGGCTAAATATTTCATATGTACGTATGTTAGATGTACGACTAGAAATATTCAAAGTAATATCCAAGTTATTGGAATAAGAGATGCTGGTAGGTCATGGTTGTACTAAAAGAAATAAGTCTCAGTTAAAATGGATATTGATACCCCAGCCATTGCGCTCATCTTTCCACATATCAAAGCCCTTGTCTGTGTGACAGACAAAGGAGGCCCTTTTACCTTTGTATTGAAGGTTAAAGTGAGTAGTTTCAGGAGATCTGAATATGACAAAATCACCGCTCCTGAGCTCAACAACCAGACCCTGTTCAAACATTGCTAATGCGCCGCCTGAAAATTCCCCCAAGGGTAACACTAGACACAGGTCCTTGTCGTATTTGTCGCGGTGAGCGATAGTGCAAACGTTAAGGTTGATAACGAGGGAAAGAAAAGGTGAGACAGGAGACGTTTCTCCTCCAGGTAGATCTTGACAGAGTTCTATTAACACTTCGTACTCATTCGGCAGGCACTCCTTAATCTAAAACACTTAAGCGTTAAATGAACTTTTCAGATATTTCACTCACCACCTGTTCAATCCACTGGAAGAGCTCATCAAATGAAACCAGAAGGCTATCGTAAAGACGCTGATGCTTCAACATGTCGCTAGATGGGTAAGGCAGACGCTGAGTATAATTAGTGCGACCAACAGCTTCTTTAGCCATGTTGTGTGGGTGAACTTTAGTCGGTGCTCCATCTCCCTGTCCAATGTATCGCATCAATTAAAAGCAACTCAGAGTAGAAACACACATTTGTCACATATCTGTTCCAGAGAGAGAAGTGCAAGCACTGAAAGGGATGTTTGAGAACGTTCTCAACCACTATATCAGAACTAAAATCAGTATTGTATTTGTCTACATCCTTATCCTGAAAATCTTCATTTAATTCTCTCTCCACCAATACCTCTCTTCCATCAAAGCAGGCTAGCAAGGTGTTTGTGAGGTTCTTGCAAATTCTATCTGGTAAAGAGGAGCAGATAAAGACCATTAGACTGTCATCTGAGTTGCGCAAGTCAAGCTCTCCACTGAAGCAATTTGTTCAGTTATAACCAATTTTATGTAAGAAAAAAAATTACTGTTGAAGGGCGTTCATTGGAATGTATGTATAGTCACTATTCACTTTGCGGTAGCCATCAATATAAAGGTAACTCAACTTAATATGTATATTAGTGAGGTGGCTACGTACTACATACAAAGAAAGTTATGGTTTACGCACCTTATTGCATAGGTCATCAAGATCCTGGACAACGTAGCCAGCCTCTGCTTTTCTTTTCTCACATTTGGTCCACAGGGTATTCTGTGTCCTATTAGTCTGTGCAGGAAAACACAAGTTGCTGCTGTGTTGGTGGTCAAATAAAGTTTGAATGACACATATATTGGGTGTCCATGGTATAGCAGGAAGGAGGAGATTTATAGCAGAATGAATGCCGCCGCTAACCTCAACTTCTCTGCTTAGAATGAGCATAGGCTGAGTGATTGCTGAAGTGCAGCTGGCCCAGGCGCTCATATCCCTAGCAGGAAGAGTGTAATCACTAAGGAGCAGAAGATGAGCAGTGACACAACACTAAGCATAACAATTGACGCACTTTTGCTTGAACGCTCCGAAAAATTGGTCTGAAATAAACAAATTGGTGCAGTCCAAATCCACTTCAACACCAACAAGCCCCAGAAATGAAGCGCAAAATATGTTTTGCAGCAACAACGGCATCTCGGATCTAATCCAGGCTATTGATGGAATGATATGAGTCGTGATTAAGTCTGGTGTTACTACCAGCATGAAGACGTCATTCATATGTGAAACAACACCAAAGAAAGAACTCACAGCTAGTCTCTGGCCGCCTCAACATTAGACCCAGTTCCGCCAATGCTTGACCCCCACACATAGATAATTTCTTCCATATCTCCAACCCCGCAACAAGAACGAGAATATACAAAGACCCACTTGCAGCTAGCGCAATGCACTTACAACCGGTCGAATACCAGCAGTAGAAAGTCCTCTCCATTGGCGAACTTTTCAGCTTGGCAATGTGGTTATTGTAAATCTTGAGAATCGAGGGCTTAGAGTCTTTGGAGGCAGCCATGAGGCTACATTAATAGTCATCAATTATTAATGGAAACCAAGCTAGATTCAAGCATACCTTTGACACAGTACTGCTAGCTGCATATAAGTAATCATCATGAGGAAGGTGAAAGCAGTCTGCTGCTCAGAAAGTATCTGACAGCGCATTACCATTTCTTCTATCATAGAGCCTCCTCCTAACTTGACGCAGTTGGGGTCTTTGAGATAAGAAGTAATGTCAGCAACCCATAATCTGATGTTAGAAGAAGAAGAGGTAGAGTCTATGCTAGGACTTGCAAGCTCCCCGATGAGCGAGTGAGCAGTGGCATTCTTCGGTTGGAATGAATTCGCCTCTTCCCTCCAAGTCTGGCGTGGAGCAAGGGTTCGCCCATTGCGAGGACATGTAAAACCCGGAATGAGTAGATGTGCGACATCGCCAGCAGGTGCATGAATACGAGTATAAGGATGTTGACGTTGGGAGTGACGCTTCCTGGACTTTGCCCCACGCTGACGGCCTTGATGATCGCCAAAGGACCCATCTGTATCATAGTCAATGGCGTCCTCATTGTCCAAGCTGTCGTTGACTGCATCCTGACAGTCCAAACTAGTATCATCTTGATCCAAACAGCTGGCATGCATAAACTCGTCAACTTCACGCTGAACAGCTTCCTCAGCATCATGGTCAGTGTTGATGCTGAAATAATGCATCAAACATTGGTATCTAGTAGCAAGGACATGCCATAGACTCACGGGCACGTCAAATCTTCAGACATTTCATCAACATAAGACAAGCTGCTGGTGAGGGTCAGGGTATCGTAGTGAGAGCTGGTGTTATGCAAGCAATCAACTAGGGTCCAATATAGAGGGCACAAGAACTTACAAGGTAGTGGGCGCCTCATGTAGCAGTGAGCTAGGTGGTTTGGTGACCGCAAAGGATGTCGCCAGTGGGTTGGACGGATCTCTTGTGCCCTCACCATTGTCATGGTGATCGCGAAGAGGAAGTAGTCCAGAACCAGCAGTAAAGTTAGGAGAATCAACAGCGGCAGAACTCCCATTAGGCCAGTGAGGGTAACTTGAAGACTTTAAGCAATTGCCTATGCGACCAAGCAGAGGCAGGACCAAGGGTTCATTTCCAATGTCATAGATTTGGCCCAGTGCAACCTGAATGAGAGTAAGCTCAGCTTCTGTCACTTCCAGATTTTTGTATGCCACCTCTGAATTCGAAGGACCAGACATTGAAGGAAAGGATGGGTCGGCAATATCCGATACGTGCTCGTGCTTGCCACGGGTGTCAAAGATGAGCAAGAGTTTTCCCATAGTCAGCAAAGGCTACCATGCTGAAATTTAGCATTTAAATGAAGATTGGCCAGTGAACGCCCAGCAGAGAGAAGGCAGACGGATCAGATGATGTACGTCTCCAGTACACCACATTCACAGATATCTGATAGGTCTGGATAGGACCGCTCTGTGTATCAAGAGGAAGGCAAGTACAGCATATGGACTTTACTTTACTTTTCAAGCATGCATTTACCATAGACAATGGACAATATAGCTTTACCAACAGGAGGCGGTTGTCGAGAAAATTTAAAGACAAAAACATCAATTTGACTGCAGCTCGGATAGGCACCACCGCAATCAGGCGAACAATGTACAAGGCCCGGGCATTCAAGTCGCGATTGACGGAGTCAGAACCTTGAGGCTCTTTCTTGAGAGGACTTGGAGGACCTGAAGGTGGAGGGTCGAGTGGATGTTTCGATGGAAGATTTCGGCGGTTTGCAATGATGAAAGTTTCTAGCAGAGAAACACTGTGTTTCAGATGAGTAATTTCTTGCATTGGATCCACTCTAGAAGTGTTTCTGGTTACGCATGAAGACAAGTGACTGGTTGGAACGAAAGAAAAAACGTACTGATCGTCTGGACGTAGGTTCAAGTCAGATTCATGACCACGAGCATCCTGGTAGCATGATGCGATAGTGCCTTTGGGATGGTTAGTGGAATTTTCAAAATAAAATGGTTGAACTGGCCTCTTAGAATACAACTCGAGCAAGGTCGATTTCTGTGGGTGTGAGTTGTTGTTTGTGTTCAATAATATGGAACATACCCATTACACTTGAGTTTCGAGTTTCTACAAGGCTCACAATTGATAGCTTTTCTTGCTCTCTTTGTTGGTGGTCTTTGATCATGTTCTGAGGAAGACGGTAAAAGACTTACCCTCTGTGCTTGTGAACCAAAGCAGCCACAAGGCAAGACAGTTGATGGGAGATGGAGGCCCAAAAAGCGTCGAGGATGCTGTTGTCATATACATCTCTTGGCGTTGTCTGGGGCGCCATACACCTGGCAGGCAGACAGGGAATGGCTCACTCAGAGTGTGGAATTTGAAGTATTTCCCTAGGTGAGGGACTCTCGTGTGGTGGCCAGCCCAGAGCTATCGCCTGACAGCTGAAGACATCCGATCCTGGGCCACACGAGAGAGATGTAAAGAAGACAAACAATCAATGGGCCATTATATGCAATCCGTTATGAATGATGACATGGTAAACAAAGACGTGTTAGTCACGTATTGCTCAAAGG
Organism: Suillus brevipes Sb2; assembly: GCA_011800875.2. NCBI lineage: Eukaryota > Fungi > Basidiomycota > Agaricomycetes > Boletales > Suillaceae > Suillus > Suillus brevipes. The sequence goes on along the minus strand of JRHT02000170.1, from coordinate 40,379 downwards.
TATCACAGATGAATAATTACTATAAAAGGCAGGTGTTAGTAATAGCATCACCACCCGCCATATTGTGACCTGTGACCCGACATATGAAGGGCGGGCTTGCACTTGCTGTTGACAAGTAGAGCTTCGAGAAAGCACGTGGATGATTTTTGTGGACAACTTCCTAATTTGGTAGCTATGTGGATGACTTTTGTGAAATGATTTAGAGTTTTAAGAAGCCGTGTGGATGACTTTTGTCAAATCGGTTCAAGTTTTAGTTAAAACATTGATTTATTTACTTTATCATTTAGATTTTTTATTGTCCAATACGGTCCCTCAAGTGCTGCTCAATTCTAAAATGTCGTTGTCGATGTCAGCTGAGTACTGTACGTTAATATGATTGCCGTCGCTTATCTGAGGTACACGGTGATTGCCGAAGTAGGGTTAGTCATGTGTTGGACCCTGTTGAACTCCACGCTGATTCAATTGCTTATCGAGTCGTCAATCAACTGTTCGACGTCTGCTATCATCCTCACACAGACATATGCCTCGTGTGCGGCCTCGAAAGAGAGATTTAAGAGAGCTTCTAACCTTACACTCTGTACAGGCCAGTATGCTTGCTGTATCCCGGCATGAGCAAGGCCGTTTTGAACAGCCCTTCAACAGACAAGATCATGACGAAGATGAAGAAAATCATACCTCACGTTATTTCACTCGCATGAGCGCAGGTCTTCACGCACTCTCCATCATATTATCAACTCACTCCCGAGGCCCTTACAATCAGTGGCAAAAGTGCACCGAGTTTTTTGAAATTTCAATGTGCTGGCCAGATCGAGACTTTCGCCATGAGTATCGGTGCGAACATTTTTCAATCCGTCGAAATGTACTCACGTCTAGTCATTTTAGTGTCAGCCGCCCTACATTTGACCGCTTGGTGTGCCTTTTAGAGCGGAATCTCATCTTCGAGTCCACTGGAAAGAAGCCGCAGTGTCCCGTGCGCTATCAACTGGCGTGCTTCCTTCTTCGTTACGGAACTCGTGGCGCTGACTCCATGCAAGCTGCGCACAAGCTTGGAATCGGTTTCGGTACTGTTTTCATGTACTGCAAACGTGTCGTGCGCGTGCTGCGGGAGCTGGGTTTGGATGTTGTGACGTGGGGAAATGATGACCGTCTACAACAAGTTGCAACACATGTCATGGGCCAGTCTGGCATTCCAGACTGTGTTGGCATGCTAGATGGCTCCCTCGTACGTCTCACCGAAATGCCAGAACGTAATGGGTTTTCTTTTATATGCCGAAAAAAATACCCTGCTGTGAGTTCACTGAATTTATAATATTTGTGCCCACTCACTCGTCACGCAGATCAATATTCAAGCCATCGTTGATCATGAAATGCGGTTCACTGGGATCGAGCTTGGCTGGCCCGGATCAGTATCAGATGTCACAATGTGGAAGAAATCCCACATTTGGCAGCATCGACATGAATACCTTCGCGATGGTATGCTTCTCCTTGCTGATAAAGGTTATCCGTCGTCGCCATATGTTCTTCGTCCTTTCACTGAGCCAGAGGTCAATGGCCAGCCACCTGCAGAGAAACAACGCCGCCGCAAATTCAATAAACGTCTATCGTTGCAACGGATTACTGTGGAGCATGCATTTGGTATGTTGAAGGGCCGATTTCTGAGCTTGAGGGACCTGCCACCGGAGCAAGACATTCGCGACACCTACCGCACAGTTGAAGCATTGTTTGTGCTACATAATCTGTGCATAGACATGGGTGACTGTCCAGAGTATATTCCATTCTTTGATAGCAGGGATCCTGACCGTGATGACGAGAACGATGATGGTACAAATGATGTTGATGTTGCGGGCTATGGTGGACCTGTTGAGGGTGTCGAAATTGAACTTCCTGCTTGGGAAACGGATGAGTGGTTGAAGGAAGCTGGCCGGCGGCGGAGGCTCGCAATATTAAATGATCTTTTTCCGCTATGATACCTGATGACAATTAATGGACACTAGTGAAGTAGTCAATTAGAACTTGACGAGCAGCTGCCTTTACCTCGTCCGGCATTCCGTCAATCAACAAAACCTCCCGTGCATTCCTTACTTTGGTTTCAATTTCCGCTAGCTTTACTTCGGCCTTTCCTTTCTCCATCATCAATCCATGCTGTTTATCCTCTCGAACTTCTCGTCGCTTGAGCAATTTTAGTCGTTCACTGTCCCCATTTGTAGTAGCCTTCAAGTACTCAGCATTGGAAGCAAAAAAATTTGCTGCTTCATTGCCAATGTTTTGCGAAACCTGCCGCTTGTGACGTGGTGCGGGAACTCCTTTCTGCGAGACGGGTTTTTCATTTTTGGATCTCGAAGCTGTAACTTTAGGTTTCTTCTTTGGTCGTGTGGTCTTCTTGCTGCTTTCATCTGAGCTAAATCCATCATCACTAGTATCACCTTTGTTGCTCTCATTGTTGCTATCTCCGATTTCAATGATGGCATCAGAAATCGTCCCAGAACGGAATTCTTCTTCTCTCACGAGACCTGGGTGTTCGCCGAGTCTACACGTTTGTGAGTATTTGATTCCGCACTTTCCCCAAACAAACTTACCGCTCATTAAATAAGCTATACCATCCTTCCACATACCACTTCTTCAACATGGCACCAGATAGTGTTCCAACATCTTTTCCTGCCATCCATGCATTTTCAATCTTGTCATCAAGCTCGTCAACATCTGGATCACCCCCACCATTTCCGGTCATCGACTCAAAATTGAGAATATATGAAAAAACCTTCCGCAGTCGTTCATAACGACCCCTCACTGATTCTGGACTGCGACGGCCATTGAATACTGTTGATGCTACCTGTAAGGGTACCAATCAGCATCGAAATATCACAATAATCCTATGTCAACTACCTTCTTATAAACATACTTTGCATTCACCATTAACTTTTCATAGAGCTGACTGTCACTTCCAAGGAGAGTCTCTAGTAACAACTTCGTGTCTTCATCTGACCAGTTCCCTTGATCTTCGAGCTTTGCTATAGCTTGATTACCTTCAGCCTTTGATTTTGCTGTGCTCTTTCGTTTCGACACTTTTGCTGGAGCAGACTGTTTCGGAGGTGTTTTAATATCTTTCCGTGGCTTCGTGCCACTCCCCAGTGGGTCATTCTTTGTTTCTTGAATGTTTTTCTGCAGTTCTTCAGCACTCGGCAAGCTACGTGCACCCTCGCGATTGTGGTCTGTGTGGGGTTGATGTTCACTGTGACTGGGTAGTGCCACTGGTTGACGAGTTTGTGGAAGCTTTGAATAAAACCTGTAAGCATATACATATATTTTCTCAATGGCTACTAACCTGTACATGTTGTTGTTGACGAGGTTGCTCTGGCTGAATAATAGTATGTTGGTTCTCCCTAGTGTGAGGGACCCACATATTTTGACTGTGTTGAATTTCAGTGCCGACTGCAGTTTGAATATGAAAATATTTACCGTGCATCATACCAGTAAGCATCTTGATGTGTAGGGTTGATTTGCCACTGCTGCCGCCGAGCATCATCAGGGTATCCAGCCATGAATTCCTGTGAAGGTCTATTTCCACCTTGTACAGCCATGTAAGTTAAACCAGCCATTGACTGCTCTCGCTGATTTGGGACTGCATTTTGCGAGGGAACTGGACTGTAGGGATGATATCTGGTATTATTAGGAGTGAAGTAGTTCATTGCACAGTGTCGTCTGCCACAACTTCAAGTTTCAAGCTTGTAGGACTTGCAATAATATTAAGTTACGTGGTGTTGGACAAATCAGGAAGGTTTAGGGTCTACGTGAGTAATTTACGAGAGGTTGGCCGTAAGGTGAAGTCGACATTGACAACGACATTTTAGAATTGAGCAGCACTTCATAGTTAAGGTACAGCTTATTGATATAAGCTTATAATCCTAGTGTAATCCTAATCCTATCAACCAAAAACTCGAAAATTCACTAAGTCCTGTGATATGGCTTTGTTTGGCAATGCTTATATAAGCAAAAATGCGGTCAACCACATTCTTTTCCCATCTTTTCCTTCTTTTCCCTCCTGCTTATCCTCCTCGCTTTCAATAATTTTCGCATTTTTGACTGTTTGGTAAGTCTTTCTTTGCTTTCTCTCTTCTTCTCCTTCCTCCCCTGACCCTCTCCTTATAGCTCTCCCCTCTCTCTCAATATTTTTCGCATTTTTTACTATTTGGTGAGTTTTCTCTCTTTTCTTCTCCTTCCCTCTCTGATCTTTTCCTTCTTCTAGCTCCGCATTTTTGACCATTTGGTAAGTCTTCCTTCTCTTTTCTCCTTTTCTCTCTCTGACCCTCTCCTTCTAGCTCTCTTTCCTCCTCCTGCTCCTCCTGCTCCTCCTGCTCCTCCTGCTCCTCAGTAATTTTCGCATTTTTGACCATGTGGTAAGTCTTTCTTTTCTCTTTTCTCTTTTCTCTTTTCTCTTTTCTCTTTTCTCTTTTCTCTTTTCTCTTTTCTCTTTTCTCTTTTCTCTTTTCTCTTTTCTCTTTTCTCTTTTCTCTTTTCTCTTTTCTCTTTTCTCTTTTCTCTTTTCTCTTTTCTCTTCCTTCTCTGACCCTCTAGCTTCACATTTTTGCCTCTTGTAGTTAGTAGTTTATATATGTTGTAGTAATTACTTGAAATATGATTGAAAATTTTCGCTTTTTTTGGGTTTTGAGAGTTACAATGGCTACAAGCTATAATAGCAAGAAAAGCTGTAAGAGCTAAAAAAGCTAAAAGAGCTAAAAGAGCTACAATAGTTGTTGAAATATTTCACCCAACTTTAGAGAGCTATATAGAGCTCTATAGTAGGCACTTGTCTATAGATGCTTTAGTGACTTTAGATACTATTTTGACTATATAGTAGAACAGTTTTTCCTGATGCATCAGACTGAGCATGAACCATGGTCTCGTGAATGGAGCATGCACAATAATATACTTATTGGTATGTGACAACATCTTTAGCGCTACCTGCCTTCAACTACTAATAATGCCACTGATATGTCATTGGCTTACAGATCCCTCATACCCAGAACCCAAACCTTCAGTAGACAATGAATGCATGTTCGCGAAGGATGACATTAAGGTTGAACATCACCCGAACAGTGGCATCAAGGCCAAGGTTTATGTGTTTGATGAATTCCAGCGTAATCCAATGGCAGCAACTTCTGATCCCCCACCTAACAAGAAGCCATGGCTTCCATTCAAATCTCGACTCGAGTTCAAAGTCACTCAGATTGCTCTCGAGGCTGCGCTGAACAATGACCAAACTGATCAGCTCATTAAGATCTGCCGTCAATGTTCTATTGGGAAAGACAAGTTCACCTTCAAAAACCACAAGGACATCAACAAGAAATGGGATGCAGTGTCTCAACGTGTCAAGGGGGTGGTTCAATTTTTCTAATGGTGTCTATTTGTCTGACATGATGTAGTTTAGTTCACGAAAGAAGTGATTTCGATGACGTATGAGAATAAATCATGGGATTTTGAAGTACATTATCAGGACCTTTGGGAATGGGCTGCTGACCTTCTTCGAGACCCACATCTTTTCCCGCATATAACATTCAATGCACAGCACCTATTGAAATTTGATGGTGAACATTTTGTATGATTCATAGAGGAGCCTTACACTGCAGATTGTTGAAGTCCGACGGAAATGTAGAGGATGCCGAAGAGTCCGAGAGCAGTGCGACAGGGGGAGAATAGAGAGGTCCAAGCGCAACCAAAAGGAGACGAACAAGCGACGTTGTGATGTCGGCTCGTACTCGTCCATATCAATAGTTTATTTTCTTGATATTCCGTCTCTATGCTAACTACTATAGAACTTCGAGTAGATTCATCCTCGCATCTCAGTTCTTACTAGAAACTGAGATGTGAGCTGTCATTGTTTTTCCCTGCACGCTATAGTATACTAATGAGACTTAGATACTTCGTTCTCCTAGGTACTTAAGCTTGTATGCCGGGTTCTTACTAGAAACTGAGATATACTTCGTTCTCCTAGCGTTCGTGCCCCTCCCGCTCGATACTATTCACGTCACAGATGCATTCTGGGACCTTCAAGTATGTATTCGAGCAGTTCCTACTGTGTAATGTTTCCAAATGTCACGTCTACCAGTCGCAATTGCCTGAAGGTGCTAAGCCACTGACTTTCATACTCTACGCCGATAAGACCAAGTTGTCAAGTTCCGGTACTGCGAAAGCCTATCCTGTTGTCGCTCAGTTAGCAAACTTGCCTACAGACATATGCAATGGAGACGGTATAGGTGGTGGTTATGTTGTCGGCTGGCTACCAGTTGTATGTCAATGCCTGAATCTTTGCTGTACTGACACTGGCTTATTTGTTAATAGGTGAAGGAGGACAAAGAATTCGCAAAAACACCTGGTTGGGTTAATTTTAAAAACAAAGTATGGCATCAGGCGTTTTCAAGAATTCTCGCATCACTAACCTCAAAATCAAAAACGGGACAATGGTTTGAATGCTTAGACCATCTCTTGTGTTGGTTTTTCCCATCAATTCTTATTTTGTCAGCTGATTACGAGGAACAGTAGGTATCTATGATTATAACTACTTCTTTGCCACTGACGGACCATGGCATAGATGTGTGATGTCGCTGATTCGAGGAGTACGAAGTCTGTGGCCATGCCCAATTTGCCTAGTCCCTCAAGACACACTCTCGGATGTATCAACGAGATACCCTCTTCGAACAAGCAAAGACTCACAGGCAATGGTCAACTTAGCGCGATGAAGATGAGGAATCGTGAGTGGGTCTATACTGAAAAATATATGATGAGTCGCCTGCAGTAGTCCTCGAATGCGAGTAGAAGTCGGCCCAAGAGGATCTTTACTGAGTCTTTCCTCGAGTAAATGCGAGGGGATGCGCTGAACGAGTCAGCAAGGGAATCTGCGCAAAGCGCGGGTGCGAGACACCTTGTAAACGCGAAACGCGCGTTAGCGCGACGAAAGGCGAAAGCGCGACGAAAGGCGGAACCGACGAGGCGGAACAAGCGCGCTATAGGGGGCAGTGAAGAGGGCGGAAGTAGCGTGAAGGTCTCTCAAGATTTTCTCAAGAGAGCTTGTTGCAAAGGAGTAGAGAGTCGCACAGTGGATGTGTTGCAATGAATAGAGATTGATTCACAGTATACACTGATGCAGGATGATGGGGATGTAGTGAGTAAGTAAGTAAGTGAAAAATCTATCAGAGTCCTCATGTCTAAGGTAAATGTTCCCAGGCGCTGAGCCGAAGCGGAAGCGAAGCGAAAAAGCGTTGTTGTGTTGTAGAATATGGAAATATGTGTAAACAGACGAGGTATATAGCTAAAGTCAGTTGAAAAGATACGGGAAGATGCACCAGCGGATCATAGAGGGACAGGACAGGACGTGCGGAGGACAGGCGACTCGGAAAAGCGAACGCGAAGGTAAAGCGCGAAAGCGCGCGCAAAGGCGCCGTAGTAACGCGAAAGGCGCTATAGAGGCGCGCTATAGGCGCCAGATGCGCGGATGCGCGGATTAGGCGGAAGTGTCGCGCGTATAGCGCGTTTAAGTCGCCTTGTCGTATTTGGCGCGCGTTAGTGGAGACGAAGTGGAAATACGGCCTTTGTGAGGCTACTCGCAATGGAGTCTCTACATCTGACGGGGGACACTTGGATGAGTGAGTGTCCCCACTCAGTTGATGTAGCGCGAGAATCGTCCTGAAAGAGTAGTGATGGCCAATGTCATGTGATCGCGAGACGTGGAACTGTAAAGGACTTGAACTGATGAATGCGAGT
>JRHT02000170.1:12319-28282 GCA_011800875.2 Suillus brevipes Sb2 | reverse complement strand
TTACAGTTCCGCCTATTTGGCGCCTATGTCTGACAAAGGCGCTATAGGGACTAGCAATCCGCGCACTTCCGCTTCGCGCGCTCGCAAGACGCGCGCCACATGCGCTAGTGGGAGAGGTTCCGCTAAGGAAACCGCGTCTTCTCTTGCTGTGGAGGATGAAGATGATACTGGCGAATCTGACATGGAGATTGAGATTACTGGTGAGCGCCAGATTGGGGGGAAGGTTTTGCGCGGTTCCGCTACTGTTCTGCCTCGCGCTGTCAATCCTATCGCGTCTGGGTCTGCGCCTAAGGGAAAAGGTAAACCCAAGGACTTGGAGGCGGCGCTTGAGGAGGCGACTGCTGAGAATGCGCGTCTCAAGGAAGAAAATGCGCGTTTGAAGGCGACTGTCCTGAACTTGCGTCAACATGCGCGCGCCCATCAAGCGGATTTGTTGATCCTTAGCAACAAACTCTTTGCTATGTCTCAGGATTGGGCGGATGTGGAGGAGCGCCTTTCTAACCACTTGTAGATACCTTTCCTATAGCGCCTTTCTCTATAGCGCCTTTCCTGTAAGCGCCAATGCGCCTTTTGTATAACTGTACTTGCATATCGTGTTGTCCATGTCCATGTCCTTGTCCTCATCTGATCCGCTGCGCTATTGAGTGAAAATTAAAGTAATTAGTATGTGTGAGACGCGTTTTTAGAGATGAAAATTGAAAAATTGTTATAGCGTTTTCGCGGGGTGCACACCCGTCTTGTCTTCTTCGCGCGTCTTTCTTCTTCTATTGTCGCGTGTCTTTGATTAGGCGGATGAGTAGCGTTAAAAAAAAAAGAAAAATAACGGGCGCGGTGCGGTCGCGCGTTCAAAGGCGAAAGTCTATGGTTTGGTGATCCGCGCTATAGAGAAAATGATGTTGGTGATTTTGTACGTGTTTTATTAGCAGTTTTCTTGGGATGCTGCGTCTAGTAGAGTCTGTTGGTGATATGTGCAATGGAATGCGCGGTATATGAACTGTGAGAGCGAGAAAAAGAGAATAAGAAAAAGATCACCGGACGAAACCCGGGGTAAGACTGAGATATGCGACAAGGCGATTTTTTATATTCTATGTAAGTTTGAGGAACGAAAACGTGATTAGAATGAGGTCTATGCGGCGGCACAGCTTTCCGAAGTTCGCACCCTTCTTGCTTCATACTACCACGTAGTATTTGCAAGTCTTCTACTGCTAGACTACACTATCGTTTCGTCGCATCCTCCTACAACGAATATACCTTCGGTCATCAATCATGGCAAGGATGCGTAATGATCCCAATTTTAACGTTTGCCCAGACTATGCTTCGGACGTCTTCGAAAATACTCGAGCCCAACTCATTAATGAGAACACTAACGAGGAACAGGCGGTGCAACTACTTACGAATATCTGGGAGACCAACAACAACGCGGACAAGATCGCTTGGCAACGTCAAGTAGCAGCAGATAGGGAAGAGCGCTTACACCGTGAGCAACTAGAAGAAGAGGAGCAAGACAGACTCGAACAAGTGCGAGCCCAGGAGGAAGAGACTACTCGCAAGGAGGATAGAAAAAAGAATAAGCATAAGTACATACCAATTCTCGCCACTGGCATACCAGACGACGCAGCTACGAGTATTGCGCCTTGCGCATACGCGATCAAGAAGCTAGACAAGGGAGAATATGTCGAATTATGGTACTTCACCAACGACGGCTTGGACGAAGTCAATCGTAAGGAAACGGTTGACGACGATGCTATGATTATGTCAACCTTAGCGGATGGCTCGACAGCGTGGGTCTCGGCAGCCTCTACTCGCAATGCGCGCGCGGTCATCAATGATGAGAACTTACCATTCGAAGAATTTTGTCAGGCCTGCCCACGCATGCTGACGGCAATGGAAGAAGCGGATTGGCCGGAGGACAGAACGAGAATGATGGCTCGATTCTGGAGGAATATTCAGGTGCACAAGTATCGCTCCATGCGGAACCCAGTAGCGCAGAAAGCTTTACTAGCTTACCAGGCGGAACAGCGCAAGCGTTGGCATGTAGCAGTGAAGACTTCCGTGGGACCTTACGACTTATCCTTGGTCAATGAGAGAGTTCTTGAGGAGACCAGAGAAAGGGTGTACTGGGAGACTCGCGACAAGAGAGACAACGCGAGAGACTATAAGGTCAGTTTCATCTGACCATCGAAACGCGAGCCTGCGCTCATCCTTTTTTCCTTCGAAATCTTACGTTTCGATTCATTCTTCACACCTTGCCACATGCCTCACGCTACATGCCCCATGCCACATGCCCCATGCCTCATGCCACACTGCTCAACGCAGTCTGATCAACGAGACCACTCGTCACACAGACATCGCGACTCGAGAGATACGCGCAAGCGTTCAGCCTCACCTGAACACGCCAGCAGGGGAAAGAAGCCGAGGCAGGATTTTCGCGCAGGCACAAGCAGAGGAGTCCTCTCAGCTTGTGCTGTTTGCCTCGGACGAAACCCTCACAGGATTATCGAGTGCAAGGCCACTCGCACATGGGACGACGCCTGCGACACCATTTGCTCACGCATCGGCAGAGTCCTCACCATGCGGGACGGAAAGCCAGTATGCAGCGACTGGCAACGACTCAGCGGATGCAGCGAGACCACTCACGACCGAAGACACTTTTGCTCCGGATGTGGCTTATCCACCCACGGAGCTCAAGCTTGTCCTCGAGCGCAGAAGGCTTAAGGCCCTCACGCCGTATGATCCAGATGCTTGGGAAAGGGAACTCTTGTCGGCGGGACTCTATGAAAGATACTCACATATACCAGAAGGACTTCGTCGAGGGTTCCGTCTTGATATTCCTAAAATTAATCGCACACAAACGCCGCCTAACAAAGATTCTATTGTTACATACCAACAAGAGTTTCGTGCCATCATACAAGCTGAACTTAAGAAAGGGAGATATATTGGTCCGCTTGGTGCCAAAGAAGTTGAAGAGCTCGTCGGGCCCTTTCAATCCTCCCCTTTTTCAATTATACCCAAACCGGGTCGACCTGGTCGTTTTCGAGTCATTCAAAATTATTCATTCCCTCATCTCGCTTCACCAAAATTCCCCAATGCATCAATCAATTCGTACATCAATCCGGACAACTTTCCCAGTACTTGGGGCACCTTTCACGTACTCGCGCTTACAATTAGTCGATTACCGCCAGGGTCACAATTTGCCATCAGAGACGTCTCAGAAGCATATCGTACGATTCCGATTCATGAATCTCAGTGGCCGGGATCAATCGTACGAGTTGCGGAAGATCTTTTCTGCATTGATACATGCATGTGTTTTGGTTTACGACCATCAGCGGGTGCTTATGGAAACCTTGCTGATGCAGGTTTGGACTTGTTTCGTTCAAAGGGAATTGGACCAGCGTCTAGATGGGTCGACGACCATTTATTTATTCGGATCCTTAGAGAACACATTGCCTCATATAACGAAAGGAGACGACAATGGCATCAGGACATCGTCAAAAGGGGTAAGCATCAGGATAGAGGGAGAATATGGTTTGGCGGACACGTGTTCGATGATGGAACATTGGAGGAGTTTGATGAAGATTGCCGTTTTCCCATCAGAGACCTTTCAGGAGCTTCGTCAAGATCGGTTGAGGATGCTTTATTCTCATGCAACATGGCAGACATTGACGAGATCTCAGACGATCTCGACATTCCATGGGAAAGGCTCAAGGACAAGATTTTTGCGTCTATCAACCCATACATCGGACTCATGTGGGATCTCGCCGAGAACAAAGTCTTTCTGGCAGAGGACAAGAAAACCAAGTATCTACGGGCCATCGGTATCTGGCGAGAGTGCGTCACCCATGTACTCATTGACATCCAACAGCTGTATGGTAAATTACTTCATGCCACACTCGTCGTTCCAAAAGGACGTGCTTACCTTACGTCTTTGGAGGCCATGCTGCGCCTCGCTGCAGTCAAACCTTTTCTCCCACGACGACCAGTTAAGAGGCTCGCAGCAGATCTCGACTGGTGGGAAACCTTGCTCCAGAAGCCTTTCGTGGGACGTACCATACCCAGTCCTCTCTCGCTACACGACCCAGCTGCGTTTTCAGATGCCAGCTCCAGCACGGGAATTGCTGTCATCATTGGAACCAGATGGAGAGCTTGGACGTTGCGCAAAGGATGGCAGACTCTCGATGGTGAAAAAGACATCGGATGGGCGGAGGCAGTCGGATTTGAGCTCCTCGTTCAATACCTTATCCAAATGGGAGGATCGGAAAGAAACTTCAGGGTTTACGGAGACAATCAAGGAGTCATTGAAGGCTGGAGGAATGGTAGAAGCAGGAACACGGCAGTCAATTCAGTGTTCAGACGAATCTTTTCTCTTATCGACAATTCCTCAGAATCTTACTCTTTTCACCCCACATACGTCGCGAGCAAATGCAATCCGGCAGACGAGCCATCCAGAGGAATCTATAGTAGTACAGAACTCATGCTCCCGACTTTCCCCATCGCAGCGGCACTCCAACCATTCCTCATCGATCCATTCGTCGTCTCCACAGACCCGGCAGATTGTGATGCGGAAGGAGACTGGGCAGCCATCGTCGAAAGAACTTCTGTCAGCCATACAGATAGCCATTCCAGCACAGAAATCCTCACCACTACGGACACATTCTACCCCATTAGCGAACTCCAACAGCGTGATTTTGAATATTAACAAATCACGCTTCAAGGCCATTCTCCCGTCAGAACTACCAGCTGTCCCTCAACCATACAAACGGGGTCTAGTACCCGCATCGTCCCAGTTACGCCCACATTGTCTGGCGCGGGATCGTTTAAAGCTCTGGTTTCCTCTACAGTCGAGATTAGCAAGCACACCGGAGGGAGAGGCACTAGCGATCACCGAAGAGGATCTGCAGAGAGTGTTGACAGTGATGAACATGTCGTGGGCATTGAGCACGAGGGAATGCTATGGAGCGGGGCTATTAGTCTTTCACGTCTTCTGTGACGAAAGAAACATACCGGAGGACCAACGCTGTCCAGTGGACACACGCACGATTCTGAATTTTGTATCGAGCTGCGCAGGCTCGTATTCGGGGAAGACACTGGCGAATTACGTGTATGCGATCAAGGCATGGCACACGCTACATGGTCAACCTTGGGAGATCTGTCAAGACGAGTTGAAGGCGTCCTTAGATGGGGCATCAGAATGCACACCTGAAACATCTAAACGAAAGAAACGCGAACCCTTCTCAACGGATCTTATCCTTCGGATTCGAGCTCACCTTGATCTATCTAAACCCCTCGACGCAGCTGTTTATGCGTGCCTGACGACTGCGTTCTACGCGCTATGTCGTCTAGGAGAACTCACAGTCAAAGCGCTGAAAAGTTTCGAACCTGACAAGCACGTTAAACGGTCCAACACTCAGATGGACGTCAAAGACCGACACGATTTCGTAGTCACCAAGATATTTCTTCCTCGAACCAAGACTTCGAATGTCGGACAGAGTGTATTCTGGGCGCAACAAGATAACCCTACAGACCCGAGAGCCGCACTTCTCAATCACTTCGCAGTTAATAACCCAGAACCAAATTCGCACCTTTTCGCGTGGAGACATATGAAAGGAATGAGACCTTTAACTCGGACGGAGTTCTGGAAAAGAGTCAGCGGGATAGTGAAACAAGCTGGACTGGGTAATCTGAAAGGACACGGACTGCGGATTGGAGGAACATTGGAGTACCTGTTGCGCGGTGTCCCTTTCGATGTTGTCAAATCCATGGGGAGATGGTCGAGCGAGGCATTCACAGTCTATTTGCGCAAACACGCATTAATTTTGGCCCCATACCTGCAAGGATCTCCCGCGCTAGAACCGTTCACGCGCTATACCATGCCTCCAATGAATTGACAAGGTTCGTCATTGCGTCACCCTCCTCCTTTGAAGTGGGAGTCCACGCTGCGCCTGACGCGTCGCTGGGCTCCTTCATTTTGGGAATCACGGCTCATCCTGAACTCTCCTTAGGTTAGAAACGATGTTTCGAGTCGCAAACCCTTCGGGTTTGAGCCCAAACAGCCACAGGACTCTGTTGCTACCATTTGTATCAGATAGATTGAGTAGACAATAGATCTGATATCTTGACGCTTACCTTGGAAACTGAGAGCAACGCATAGAGGCACGCTCATTATAGACAGTCGGGGGAACAGGGCTACGGCGGCTACCGGAATCTTATACCAATCTTAGTCATCTTCCACTGGAGACTACGAGTCATTACGCAATGCTCGTGGACTTGCAGAAGTTCTTAACTTGTTCATACCGCGTTTTTAACACTGCCCTTAACCTCCCCAAAAAACCGACGGATTGCGCCATGGAGTCGATGCCGCTAGACGATGGATGCATCAATGTCAGTGTTTGGAGTGACGTGAGCTAAGTGATCCTCGTAAGCTACGTGTTGAGCTTTCACGAGCTGTTCAAGTTGCTTGGTTAAATGTACGGGTTGGTTTGGTTGAATCCTTCGATGAGTTGCCTTTCCTCATTGTAAATGGCAGTTGAAGTGAAGTAAGATATGGTCATTGCGAGGCTGCCTGACAAACACGCACACGTGTGGTTCTACAGAATCTACTTCCTCTAAAGTCAACGTAGCAACGCCCTGCAACTTGAATGGTATCCGCATTGCGCAATATCCACCGTCGCATCTTGTGTGATAGATCAGGTACATAATGAGCACTCTTCTCGTGCGAGACTTAAAAATGTCTACCAGTGAATGCAGCCCACCCGAGTATCATTCTGACTAGCAGACATCAGATACGCAGTCGACTAGTCTTTTGCGGTGTGTCGCGTTCTTGTTGGTATAGGGCCGCTATCAAGATAGCACTTCATGAATGTTCCGGTCTTTGTTTTAAGACAGCTCAGCGTCAACTCGCTCCAATTTGGTGGACTTGTACCAATCTATTTCAGTCGCCATCAAATTCTTTCAGACTTATGATGATCATGCCTGTTCGGCTCACTCCACTGAGAGTTGGTGATGTAGTTGTTTCTGATACGCCTCAGTCTTGATACATCGTTGATCATGACGATGTTGTTCCAAGCGGGCGTTCCCGGGGCCTGCTATGATCGCTCTCTTCGTTTCCAAGAGGTTTAGCCTCCCTCAGTACAAGGCAACAAGTACCTCGAAACGGGACACCGAAAAAACCAACGATGACCGAGTAAGTACTAGTGTCCGGAGGGCAGTTGATCTCTTCAGAAGCCTCACGAATCAAGGAAGCGGTCACAATAAGCGTGCACGTGTTTCAGAATCTACCAGGTCGATCGAATCTCTGCGCTGCCCACCTTGGTGGGTTCACAGCTCATTCATAAGAGATAAGAAGGCGCATTATGAGCGCGCTTGAATTACATTTCTTGACCTCTAGATGGAGTACTCGTCTGACGATATCGCAGCAGCGAGGAGCTTGCAGGTCGCTACGGTGTGTCTCCTTGTCCATATGAGAGCGAATAAATATTGACAATCATGTACCATCAGTATATATATGGTGCGTACTGCCTGGATTCCTTATTCTTTGTCTAACACAGTTCAGTGTCGACAGCCACATTCTGGGTAGGCTTGTCACATTCTATTCACGCAAGCTATTAAACTCGCTTATCCAGACCTATGATTATGTATGTTCACTTCATGAAGAGGTAATTCATTTGTTCCGTAATACACCTCGGTTTGATACTCATCATATGCTCTGAAAAGTGGACATTTTTGCTTGAATCGCACTGGAACAAGGTAAAAGGCATGTATATCGTTACACGATACCTCCTTTTTATTCTTCTCATCTCGAATCTATATGGTGCGTTCCGCTCCAGCGCCCGTTGTTCCGATGATGAATTAACACTTGTTCTTCAGCGAGCTTTATCTCGAATGAGAACCTTAGTGTATGTGATGTGATGGATGGTTAATGAGGATGAATGACTTACTGCATGACTTCGTCAGAAATGCCGGGTATCCGGCAATATTGCCACAGGTATGTGCATGGTACATTCATGTATGCACGTCCTTGCTGAGGGCTACCACTTTCCTTACACAGGTCTTGATATAGTATCAGCCATGTTCTCCGAATGTATCTCATTCTCCCATTAAATCAGCGTATTTCTGATCTGATTCATCCAGGCTTTTTCATCCTCAGAACATATGCGCTCTGGAACAACAATAGGATCGTGCTCGCAATCATGCTGTCCACCTTCTTCGTGAGTTCCCAACCCACTCACCATACCAAAGCTAGTGATAGATGCATCGGCCAGACTTTTTCCGTAGCATCCATCAGCGTGACCTTCGCCGGCACCGTCCCCTCAGCATGTATTCGCTCTCACTTGCCCCTGGTGTTCCACGCCACTGAAATGTTCTGTTCGCTTTTGCAGATGCAACCAGCACGATCCCGGGGATCACAGCGTGCTACCAGAGCTCGACCAATATCCCGTTTTTTATACCATTTATTCTCCTTTCCATATTCCAACTGGGTGGGTAACCGGGAGCATATATATGTGCAAACACGTGTTGATAGACGTTCTCCCCAGAACTCATGATACTCACCCTCATATGCGCCATACAGACCTGGCGGAGACACCCAAACCGTCTGTATGTTGTCCTGGTTAATCATAACATATCCTATTATACATTCAGTCTTCGTGAGTTAACACTCGTACTCTCGCAATCACCTATATTCATTCTCTGTCTTGAAGTGATCTCGTTAACGAACATCTTGGCATCGCTGTTCCTCAAGGTGTGTGAATCTTTCAAATGCCTTTCCTGATCGAGCCACTGATGTTCTGCGTCTCAGTACGCCTACGGCAACATGTTGCATGAGTATGCACCTCCACATCTTGCTGCGTACTCCTACTAACAATACCCGAAACACACGTCCGCCTGCAGTGTCCAGTTCGCAATCCTTGCAATCCTCGCCACACGTTTGCACCTCCATCTCTGGCGGATGAGCCGACATGCACACAGCTCTGGCGCCTTCGAGCATATCACGATGTCTGACATGTCATTTGTAAATCCCACGACGTAATGTCTTATCCTGCGGCTTATTCGTGGAGCGGGGCTTGGACTGTACCAGATGAGTGGTGGGGGCGAGTTCGTTATGCTCTTAACTTGTAGGATGAGTCTGTCGCAAGACGGGAGAAACATTTGGATGGCCGCGGCCTTGGTCTATGTAACGAACAACAAGGTGTATTTGACTTGTCTTATATAAAAGCAATTCAATAAATGTTAGTTCGGCTGAGGTGCTTAACTGTTCCGAGACTAACATTTAAACATCCTGAATTTTGAAATTCAAAAACGTTGGAGAGTGTCGTCGCCTCGATCGTCGCAATGCTTTCTGCAGACCACAAAGTCACGGAGTTTGAAAAGCTATCTGAAATTGTTTAGACTCCGACACCGGAAAGTCATCACTTGCATTACAGTATGTTTGAACTTGGTTTGAACGTAACTTTGGATTTGATCATGGGGCTGCAACGTTGCATCTACGCGCTGCACTACTTGGCGGTTTCAACCGATGATGGTATTGGGAAGGTTATCGACAAAGAAGGGTAGATTTAACGGGACTCGAGCTACTACTCGTCTTGGGGGGGGGAAGGTCTTTGGGTTACTGGGCGCAAGCCCGAAGGGCTTTCCGGCCGAAGCAAGGATCCGGACCTGGGCATCAAAGGTGAGCTGTATTCCCATGTGGTAGGAGAGTAGCGACGCATAAAGCGAAGATTGATTCCCAGAATTTAGGAGCTATGACTCACTCGACTTTTAATGCACTGGCGGTAGTGTGTATCTGGTGAAGGGTTCAAGAGCTGGTGAAGCTTGGATATAAGGTGCGAGGATTACTGCATGGTTTCTGAGGTATATGGTGAACGCGTCACTGGACCATCTGCCCATAGATTTCACCACGTCGAAAGGGACACCTCGTAGGAGGTACTCTAACGTCCCTCCGATGCGCAAACCGTGCCCTTTGAGATCTGGGAGGCTCGCGGCGACGGCTATCATGGAGATTCGTTTGGTTAGTTCTTTCTTCGAGAGGGGACGCAGTCCTTTGGGATGCTTCCAGGCAAATAGGTGCGCACTGCTATCTGCTGGGTTGATGCGAAGATGATTCATTAAGGCTGCTTTCGGGTCTGTAGGACCGTCCTGCGCTGCCCAATACGCGTCCTCTCCTTCCTTTGGGGCCGTTTTCGTGCTTGGTAAGTGAAATTTGGTGACGGGATTGCCGTGGCGGTCTGTTGATTCTGATATGCTTCTTCTAGATACGTGTTTCTGTGGGTCGAAACTTTTTACAGTTTTTACAGTGAACTCTCCTAGTCGCGCTATACAATAGAAGGTGGTGGTGATGCACGCATATACAGCAGCGTCTAATGGGTCGCTCAGGTTGAGATGCTCTCGGATGGAAGATATGATGTTTGGCGTGAAAGGTGCGCGTTTTGGCAGTTTGGACGACTCTGGCGCGACTGATTTAGCTCCTTCAAGGATAGCTTTGAGCTCGCTGTGGGATATTAACCACGCTCTCCCGTGCAGCAAGTGCCATGCTCTGATGCCCGCTGCATAGTTGGCCAGTGCTGAGCCTGAGTATGATCTGGCGCAACTGGATAGGAAGGTGAGTAATAGTGCTGGACCAACTGGACAACGCTGATCTTCTGCGATGCAAACGGCATCGCAGAAAACGTGAAAGACGAGGAGGCCTGCGCCGTATGTTACTTTGGTGGATTGGGCCCAGGACGACTCGATGACGTCGAGTATGCGATCCAACTGTGCGTCTGTGACCTCGATGTTCTGCGCACCTCCTGGAGTTGCTGCTAGCTGTTGTTGCCGTGGGCTGGCTCCTGCGGGCAACCACAGTCTTAGCCTGTCTTTTGCCAGGCAGTGTGGGCGAAGGTGGGAGGGTTGGGGCATTAGGTCTGGCTTGTAGTTCTTGGGTGTGGAGGCTGACTGCGCTGAGCTGTTCGCT
The DNA here is from genome assembly GCA_011800875.2 of Suillus brevipes Sb2. NCBI lineage: Eukaryota > Fungi > Basidiomycota > Agaricomycetes > Boletales > Suillaceae > Suillus > Suillus brevipes. The sequence continues at coordinate 17,337 of JRHT02000170.1, read as the reverse complement.
AACGGTGCTCCGAAGCGCTGCTTGGCCATGTAGTCATTCCTCATGGAGGGCGTTGATGATGAACTGCTCTTCCTCGACGATGGCTTCTCTGGTGCGTTCTTCCGCTTCCTGCTTGATGAGCTGTCGATTGATGAACTTAGCTGCGGGAGCAGAATATTTTCCGGCTCGGAGTTGACGAAGCTCGGTAGGGGAGAGCGGGGCTGTTGAGTCAATGATGAACTCGTTAAGTTCGTCTGGAAGACGGACTGGGGGTAGAAGAAGCTGCGATGAGTCGTAGATTCCTCTTGAAGGATCATCTGCTGGGTTGGAGGCACTAGCAACATAGGTAGTAGTGATTTCGAGTCGTCGCGATAAGGAAGTAATGAATTGATTGATTCTCTTGAATACTGAGTTGACCGCTCTGTTTCGATGCCTGCGCTTCCACCATCCTTCAACAACGCCCGTGTTGTCGCCGTGGACAAGGAAGTTGCAGCTAGTGTCAGAGAGAGTGGCGAGAGTGTATATGAGCAGTTCGAAACCAACGGCTTCCGCCCAGCCGATGTCTCGTTTACCATTGGTTGTCTGCCACCCAGGTATGAGTCTCCAGGCCCTCCAGTGGTTGCCAATGACGATGGCAATTCCGATTCCTGAACTGGCGTCCGAAAAGGCGAGAGGGTTGGTTAGTGCTAGTGCAGGGTAAATGGTTCTTTTTACACCGCCTGACTGCAGGAGCAGCGACCACCACTCTAAGTCCTCCGCCACGTGTTTTCCGGGCCTATGCGGCATGAATGGTTTCGCGCCGCAGTAAGATAACATCTCCTCGAGGCTTGTGAGATATGCCTTGCCATGGGGAACTGCTGCACAGGCGTGAAGTAATTTACCGTAAAGTTGCTGTACATCTTGTAAAACGTGTGTTGGGCGTTTCCTCCATTTGTGAATTACCATGAGATATTTGTCGACTTTCTGAGAGTTCAAGGTGACCGTTTTCAGTTGGACATTCCACTCGAATCCTATGTAAATCGTGGTGGGTAGGAATGGTTGATCTTTGAGAGGTTCCCATATGATACCAAGGTCTTCAGATAATGAATCAATGTCTCGGAGACAGAAGGAGAAAAGTTCGTCGTGTTCTGATCTCGCAGAATTTCCTGATAGGTCAATCAGTGGCCGAGAGCAATCTTCGCTAAGTTCTTCCCATTGACCAGTGGATGGAGATAGGTCTCCGAACCATAGGCGGCTGCCTGACTGACGCATGCCTCTCGTGGCAAAAATGCTGTGCCACTCTTTCCTGAACTTATTGTAGTCTTCTAGGTATTTACGTAGGATCCTGAAAAAGATGTGGTCATCTACCCACTTGTCGAGTGGTCCTATGCCTCGGTTGCGAAAAATTTCGACGCCGGCATCAGCTACATGGCCATAGATTCCTGCTGAGGGCGTTGCACCGAAAGCCGTGCATGTGTCAACATAAAAATGATCTTCTGATGTGCGCACCACACCAGCAGGCCACTGAGAAGGGTGTAAGGGTACTGTACGATAGGCTTCTGCCACGTCTCTTGTGGCTGCCTCAGAACCGGGTGGGAGACTCGCTATTAACAGGTAAATATTTGAGAATTTTCCCCAGGTGGTGGGGAAATTGCTCGCGTCGATGTAAGAGTTGATGGCGGGATTTGGGAAAAGGGTCGACGGCGTGCGGGGGAAAGAGAAGTTCTGAACAACGCGATACTTGCCTGGTTTCCCTGGTTTGGGAATGATGGATAGCGGCGAGGTTTGGAAAGGTCCAATTAAGTCCTGTAGCGAGCTCGAAGAGAACGGTCCTATATATCTCCCTTTGACACACTCTTTCTCGATGATGGCGTTAAACTCGCTCTCGAACTCGTTAACAGAATCTTTATTAGGAGGGGTTTGTATAACTGTGATAGCAGGGAAGTCTACTTTGAAACCAAGTCGGAAACCATCAGGGACCATTGAAAAACGTTCGAGAACTCCTGCACTTGGAAGCTCATCCGTCCACGCCTCAGCTCTGTACGGCGTTAGCGGGAGCTTCTTTCTGTGCTCTAACACACTTCTGGGCTCCATGGGTTGCGGCTCCGCACCCAGAGCAGACGTGACGCATGTCGTGCTTTGGGGTGGAGCACCCTTCATCTCTCTGCCAGGCGGTGCACAGTTGTTTGCCGTCTTTGGTCCAAAGACCTTTGCGGATGCGCTCGGCGAATGTTTCGTGTTGACCGTCCCAGGTATGGGATGCTGTACACTCAATTGTGCGATGCGGGTTCCTCCCGAGGCAAACTGCACAACAGGGAAGTGGGCCGGAAGCGAAAGACGCACGAACTGTGCGTACCTTCTTGTTACTCCCAGACACCTCCTCCGACTGTTGGAGCGGCCTTTTCAGGCCCTGATGTTGCGAGGTAGTTGGTGCTTGCGGACGCAGCGCGCCTTGATGGCTCGCCATGTAAGACGCGGCTGCTTGCTGTGGTAGCGTGAGCGGGGGCAGTGATAGCGGTAGTGGGCACATGTTTGACCCAGGTTGTGAGTTTGTCGCGATGACAATGAGGGAGAATGTCATATCCCGTACTCCGGACCCCATTTCCCATCCCTATCGTCACCATCCTTTCCTTTGCGCATGCTATACTTCAGTAGGATCAGCCCTACTACCTCCGTCCATCATCCGACTTGATATCCAGTCTTTCGGATACTGCAGCCAGCCTGTACCCCTGACCTCCGAACCTTCGGATCTTCGGACCTCCGGAACCTTCGGATCTTCGGACCTCCGGAACCTGTCCGAGTATATCCGGACTATTTTCCCGCGCTTCGGATCCAGACTTCCGGACCTGTATCGGATCCCGTCCGATGTCTAGATCCATTTCTGATATGATACGATAAGCTTGTCCTGTTCACATAAGGATAACACAGCCTATTCCGTTATTCGGTATTCCTTACTTCCGTCTTCTCGGTAATCCTCAATACCCGACTATGTTCTTGATCCATTTCCTTTTAAGTATTATTCCTATGTTTCCGGTATTCGGTTATTCTTGTATTCCGTTCCATTACTGATCCACTCTGCCTTTTCATATCCGTCTCCATTCTATTATGATCCGTGACACTTCACCATAATATTCCACATGTCTCGTACATAGCTTCGGACAACTGTTTACTTACATTTCCTGTGCTATCTTCAGTATATAAACCTCCGTACATACTTGTAGTACCTCAGTTCGAATATTAATGTTATTCTCCATCTAACGCTATTCTCCATCATGTAGTCTTAAGGGATTGATTCCCTTATGCTCCGACTCTACCTTTCGGTAGTCTTTCCTTATGCTCCGATACTTTCGGACCTTGTCCGATAGTAATCCTTGTCTTTCCTTATGCTCCGCTACTTTTGGACCTTGTCCGATAGTTAATCCTTGTCTTTCCTTAACCTCCGCTACTTTCGGACCTTGTCCGATAGTTATCCATTGTCCTTCACTTATCCTAGACTATTCCAGACTTCGTCCGATAGTCGTCTTGTATCCTCCGCTTATCCTATGTCCTCCGATACTTCCTCTGTTCATCCTAGACTATCTCGGACTGCGTCCGGATAGTCATCCTCCATCCTCCGACATATCCTCTGTCGGGACATTGGCTTGATGCCTTGTCCTTACCCATCCTTATCTGTTACACTCCCTCCGTACCCTCGGGTCATGTCATATCCATATATCCACGCTTCTCATCCGGACTTCCGGACCCCAGATCCGATCAGATCCGATACTCAGATCCGTTTCCATTTCCGTCTCGATTCTATCTCCACTTCCGATCCATATACGATAAGCTTTCTAATTCATTTCCTGTTCATATAACGTTAACATAGCCTTTCTCCTTTCGGTATTCCTATGCTTCCGCTTCTCGGTTATTCTCGTGTTCCGTCCATTACTGATCCGTACTGCCTTTTCATTTCCGTCTCCATTCTAGTATGATCCGTGACACTTCACCATATTATTCCACATGTCGCGTACATAGCTTCGGACGACTATTACTTACATTTCCTGTGCTATCCTCAGTATATAAACCCGTGTAACATACGATACTACCTCAGTTCGAATATCAACTATAGTTCTGCTCACTTCCGATACTCTGGACTCGAGTCTATACTCTTGTCAACTTCCGAGACTTAGGATCGTATCCTTAAGTCTACGTATTCAGCTCTACCTTCGGGTAGTCTACCTCTGTTAGTTTCTAGTTCGGACTTCGTCCGGATTAGCCTTTATACGCTTATCCGATATCCGGATACCTTCGGATATCTATATACTATACGTCCGGAACCTTCGGACGCGATAGTCTAGCCTTTCTGAAATACAGGGCAATACTCGGGAAAGGGGCACAGCGTACGAGCTGAGGCCAAAGCCCTTTGGATCCGATAGCCCTTGAGTACGACCTTGACAGTAACGATACGTGCAGGTACAGCTTCTAGATAAATGTCATGAGCCGAACTTTCCATAAATCCTATGCCTCCTAAAGCACGCACCACTCAGAATAGTCTTCTCGCAGCAGGTCTTGCACCTGCCCGGGAAGACCCATCTCCTATTGTCAGGACCTTTGCAAGTTTCACCCAGCGTCGTGCAAGTACGCACGGCACTGCTCATAGCATTTCCGAACTCGTTAATCGTCCTCATCCGGAAACCCCTTCACGTACTACTACCGCTGACCCTCCGGACGATGAAAATCCGGAACCAGACAACGAAACCATCGTTCCTGGTGGTGGACCACCGGACGGTGATGATGATCCATGGGGAGATCCCCAGGATGATGCGGATGATGATGATAACGATGAAGACGAACTCAATGCTCAGGACAGAGTATTCCTTCGTCTGTCCCAAGCCATTAACAACCTCGCCCGCAACTCTCGTAGACCCTCAGCATCCGAGGACTCTAAAGTCCAAGTCCGAGAACCTGATACCTTTGACGGTTCCGAGCCTCGGAAGCTTCGGGCGTTCTTTGTCCAATGCGAACTCAACTTCCAGAGTAAACCACGCACTTTCCGCTCGGACAGAGCGAAAGTTACCTTT
>JRHT02000170.1:0-12294 GCA_011800875.2 Suillus brevipes Sb2 | reverse complement strand
CCACCTTTCTCGGCGTCCCAGTGCAGGCCAGCCACTGGTCGTAGTGGGCTATTGTTTACCTTTGTCGACGCCCTTCCATGCCGTATCTACGCAATACAGCGCCGACGCTCGATCTTTCCAAGAATGATCCTGTTGATTGTGTAGGCCACCGCGTCCCATGTACGTGTTGCTCATGGAAATGCCGAATTGCGCAAATGCTCCTGTCGTATGACAGCTTCGCATTGGATGCTGTTGATGTATTGAAGGCATGCCCTGGTTACATGTCGAAGGCCTTAGACATCTACCTCACGATATAACAAGCCTGCAGTTGAGGGAATATACTGTAGTAAAGATCTCAAGTCAGAGGTAATCAAGAACTCCGTGCCAGCTGAAGATGGGGCTAAAATCCTGTAGGCCCTGAGGTAGCGGACGGTGAGGCATAAATTCTGATCTCGTGAACATTAGGGTATCGCATATGACTGTAGTCACGGTTCTTCTGGCAATTTAATATCAAGAGGTCGTTAACAAATTGCGTTACAGCAGTTCTATTATGTGCGTTATATTAGGCGAAGTGGAGCGCTTCGGCGTAAGCAGCTGGCGGTCGACGCGGGAAGTGTGTTTCGGCTGCTTTGTCGTAGTAGCTGAGGAAGGGCCGGGTGTAGGCCGAGTAGAAGAGGTTGCCTTCACCGTGTTCTTGTGCGACGAATTGATAACTACGTGAGCACCAGAGGCACTGGACTGAGTCGACATTGGACCCTGCGGTTCTGGAGCTACCGAACGGTCCTCGACGAAGCGTTTTGTAGAGACGTCCATACGATGTTCTGCGAACACATAACAAAGTCAGCAAGGCCACAACTCCATTGAAAGAATAGGAACCACCTGCGTTCTTAGAAATAGCACCAGCAGGCCACTCGCACTTCTTATGCTCTATAATGCAACGCATGCAGCGGTCTGACAGCTCGTACTTGTTAGTCTGCCAACACAGACGACGCACGGTCAGGCAGGGCCTCGTCGCCGAGGACCTCTCTTTGCATCGCCGACATTCAAGCACCACCTATGGTGGTTGGAAAGGAGTTTAGCATACAAGAGGTTTACCGGGGACGGGAACCTCACCTCGCGAGGGCCTCGCAGGTTATGATCTTGCATTAGCTGGTTGACAGAGCGGACAGAGCGGCGTGTGGGTGGAGGCATGCGTGGGAGCGTATAGGCAGGTTTCTTTATGGATGGTGGGAGTCGAGGCCGATTGGAAGGACGGTCCACGAGCGAAGAAGGCTGTAGATAGAGTCTAGCGTCAGTCACTGCAAGATGCGAACCCAGGGGAGACATACCGTTTGGACATCGGAAGACCTTTCGCCGACTTGCAACGCTTCATCTCGAGGACGTTTAGTCTGAGAAGTGCGAGCGGGATATGCAAGAGGATTATCGTCAAGTTCCACATCACCCGCACGAGCCCGACCACTGCCCTTGCCCTTGTTGGAAGACTCAGGAAGAGTGACGACAGCAGGCGAAGACAACTGGGTGCTCGCGAGAGGATCCTCGATCACAGGACTCGCCATTAAAGCCTGCTTCTTTGCTTCCCAAGCCTCAGCAGTGAGAGGGAGCCACCGGCGACCCCAAGATCGCCAAGGGTAGTGCCGGCGCACATCCACCTGGTCTTGGAAGGTTGTTTGAAGCTCGGAGACCGCCGTGAGCGTGAATAATATCCTGCGTTCCTCAGTGTCGAGCCACGTCTAGGCAAAGGACTACGGTCAACGAGGAAAAGGTTTGAAGAGCAATGAGACTCACAAGAAATCGCACGACTTCGTGTCCCCAGTCCCCCAACACGTCTAAAGGAGCATCCGCACCGGGAGCTTGTAGAGTGAGCGCGCTAGCCAGTTCCGCAACTTTGCTGTTGAAAGCAGGCATAGTGGAAGGGGACGTCGTAAAGACAGATGATGGGAGTAGATAAGTGCACGATAAGGCGGATTATCGAAGGGATAGTTAATTGAAATCCACTGAATTGATTACTCGCGATTACTCGCAATCGACTTGCGACGAATACGCGACGACGCCGAGGTGTATCACTGGATGTGGGACCTGCGTAGTTTATATTGTAACTTCCAACTCGCCTGGCGGACCGCCTCAATCTGATGAGGCTCAGCAACATCCTCCCTCTCTTCGCCGCCAGTCTCAGCCACTTTAATCACCGTGTCTTTAGCCTTATCAGTCGACCGCCCGGACCGAGTTCGACCTCGAGCTGTACAGCCCCTTCTGTGCACACCACCTCCATGGATATGAATTTGAAATCGGGAATATTGACCTCAAGAGTGATTCACAAGACGGTGCATGATGGTGAACAAGGGTGAACAGGCAGCGGGGTGTCCTGGAATCAGGTTGGTGATTATTAAGAGGAGAGGATCATAGGTACAGTATGTCACTAAGGGACAGCAACTCTCCCCAGGCCGCAATTTTGATCCATATGTGCTTAGATTGAAATTTTGATAGGAAACTTAGACAAAAGGAGCGTAAATTGGGGTTAAACTTGTTTGACCAAGTTGAATCATTCAGCGACGCCGGTCAGTTCAACTTCGTGACTCAGCCTCAGCGGCTTACACATTCAAAGCCCCTCTTTGAAACAGGTATATATTCACGCTGACGAAGTCTGGACTAATCCGTCGTCGCTCAGTTTGCCTCACCAAGCACCTCTGCTCGTGCACTTCTGCATTTTAGCTATTATTTAAATCTTCAATTTGATCATACTTCATCCATGTCCACTGAGAATGCCGGCTCAACGTCACAAACACAGTCTACTGGAACGACTGCAACCACTGGACCATCATCCTCAGGGGATACAACCCAAAGCCGCATTGATGCGCAAGCAACATCCTAACAGGTCTTGGCGACGGCTTGCCTCGCAATCGTCGATGACTTCAGACGTTCACATATCACCAAAGTTGATGCAAACGTTGCGCTCATTGAAGCCATATCAACTGAGTTATTTGCTACGCCAGGGCAACGAGTCTCAACAGTTGTCGGACCTTATCTCGACATGCTCAACGAAGTTGAATCAGAACATAACCGACCTATCAGAGATGGAACGAGGGATTCAGGATCGCGCCTGGATGAACCAGCGCGAGACACCGCAGAAGCCCCTCTTTCAAAGGTTAGGAGTAGAGCTGGATCTACCGAGCCAGGAGAACCTGCTCGCAAACGATCCAAGCTCGACTACTCATCCATCGAAATTGCAATCAGCACCAAGAAGTACCAACCTCTTTCAGCCAACCTTGAGCGGACCGACGAGATCCTCAAAAACTGGGCACAGGATCAGAAAGAAGTCCGAAAGTACCTCATGTACCACAAATGCGCACCTGAGTTCCATAAGAGTGGATGGGCCGAAATCGTCGCAGGAGAATATATCAACCTCGACGTTGTCCACACTATCATCTCCTCTTCTCGAGCGGTTGACAAGCAGACTGAAACCCTCGGAGGAGTCGAGATCAAATATGGTGTCTCAGAGGTTGCTTCCCGGAAAATCACTACCGATTCTGACTGGTATGCAGCATGGCACAAGGCAGCTGAAGCCGTCAAGTTCGCGTTCCCTCATCGAGAGGCTGAGCTCAACGGATACTTCTCGTTCATCCAAAAATACTTCGCGCAATGTAATGCATCAGCTCACGGGAAAGTCATTCGCTTCGATAAAGCCGTTAGAACCAGAGTCGGATCATCACGCAGACTTGAACTTACCGACTTCCGGGAGTTCGAAGACCTTATCTTCGCGCATTTCAGCTATGACGGCAAACAACGCTTTGACCCAGACTCCAAGCAATCTGCTGGAAGTTCAAGTGGACCCACCACTTCTAAGCGCGACCCATGTCGCAAGTGGAATAGCGGCGAGTGTACACGCAGCGCAGCCTCTTGCCGATATGCGCACATCTGCTCATTTGAGCAGGATGGACACGTCTGCGGACGAAAGCACATCAAAACAAAGCATGTTGAAGATACAAGAGCTAAGTGAGTCTGAGAGTGTGTTGAAACGGCCACGTCATCGTCGAGGATTGGTTTGGTCACCTTTGGATGCCAGTTTCAGTCCAACAGCTCGCTCGACAGAATATGCAGACCCCGTGCCAGATGCTCCCGATGCACTCCTTGACAGTGACGCGGCGCAAACAATTATGCGCCATCCAGAATTGTTCAAAATCATTTGTCCTATTAATGTTGACAAGTTTCAGTCCTTGCTCTCAGATCATCCCAACCAACCCTTCGTCCACTCAGTTTGCCGAGCCCTACGTCACGGATTCTGGCCTTGGGCTGAAGTTCCGGATGATTCTTACCCTTCCATAAACGACAACTCAATGCGAACTTGTAAAAAGTCCGACGAACAACTCGCCTTCATTGAGTCACAACTAGACGAGGAAATTCGTCTCGGACGTGTCTCGGCAAGCTTCGGAAAGGATCTCTTGCCAGGAATGTACAGTGTGCCTATGCACACTGTACCCAAGCCAAATTCTGATAAATTACGCCTCGTGGTTGATCACACTGCTGGGGATTATTCACTCAACTCAATGATTGAGTCCGAGTCCATTAGAGGAACTAAGCTTGATGGTTTGCATTCACTCGGTGCCTCGCTGCTTCAATATCGCGAGCATCACCCTGATGTTGAACTCATCATGTTCAAATCCGACGTCTCACAAGCATTCCGACGACTGCCAATGCACCCTCTCTGGCAAGTAAAACAAATTTTGACTGTCAAAGGCGAGCGTCATGTTGATCGAAATAATAATTTCGGAGGCAGAGGATCACCTAAGGTTTGGATTTCGTTCATGTCACTTGTGGCCTGGATCGCGATACATCGGATCCTAATTGAAGCTCTCAAAACCTATATGGACGACTCCTACTCATTTGACCTCGCATCCAATCGGCTCTACTATGCTCCTTACAAATGTTTTTTCCCCGCAAAACAGACTCGGCTGTTGCAGCTATGGGACGACATTGGCTTGCCGCACGAGCGACCTAAACAGTTGTTCGGCACACCTCTCACAATCATCGGCTTCGACATTGATCCAAATGCAATGACTGCGACACTTCCAGTCCTCAAAAAGGACGCTCTTGTCGCACACTTGCGTCAGTTTGCTGGGAGGGGATACAGATGGACCTTGCGAGAGTTTCAACAACTGGCAGGATGGTGTGAGTGGAGTTTCAATGTTTTCCCGCTGCTTAAACCAGGCTTGTCCGCCATATATGCGAAAATCCGCGGAAAAACGGACCCATTTGCTCGCCTGCATGTCAATAACGCCATCATAGCTGAACTTTGTTGGATGGCAGACCACATTGATCATGCGCAAGGTCTTCTCTTCTACAAATCCCTCGACTTCAGTCCGACTTCACATGATGTCGTTGTTGCCTACACTGATGCATCAGGCATTGGCCTGGGACTCTGGTTTCCTGACGAGGACTTTGCCTGTCAGTGCCCCCTACCTGAATTCTCGTCATCCGACACCATCTACTTCATGGAAGGCCTCGCAGTTTGCTCGGCAATACATGCCATACGCAACATGGCAGAAGTCCCACCCCGCATGCTTATTTACACTGACAATGAGAATGTTGTGGCCATGTTCAACACCCTGCGGGCACAGCCTCCTTACAACTCTATCCTTATCTCCGCGATGGACGTCCTTATTGAGCACAGTGTCGATTTGCGGGTGGTACATGTCAGTGGACATCTGAACAATGTTGCAGATGCATTGTCTCGCTTTCAAAATGAGCGAGTACTCGATTTCGCGCCAAACGCGCAGATATTCGACTTTGAACCCCCTCGGGATGCGCTGGGGGTGTTCAAAAAATGATCCCACTATCCTCCACGTCCAGGCAACCTGTACGGGAAGCCTGGACAAATGAGCGTCTCTTCCGAGAACGCTCTATTGCGCTTGGGTTTGCTATAGAATCTTCGACATCTGCCGCGTATGACTCACACCTTAACTCTTACATTACATTCTGCCAGCTTCATCATCGGCCCATTGATCCCACACCCGACACTCTCTCATACTTCACAGTATGGCTTTCGCATCACATTGAACCTCGTTCCGTTGATAACTACTTGTCTGGGATCGCCAATCGCCTTGAATTCATGTTTCCCGATGTTCGTGTAGCGCGACGTTCACCTCTTGTCACTCGGACTTTGCAGGGCTGTAAGCGCAGGCTTTCTAAACCCGTTCGGCAGAAAATCCCTCTGGGCCTCGACGATCTCGCGCGGATTGTCGATGTTGTCCAACATGACAACGATTGTCGCTATGACAATACCTTGTTCCTCGCCATGCTTCTGACGGGCTTCAAAACTCTGCAGCGCCTCGGCGAAATGACTTGGCCTGATGCTACCAAACTGCAATCTTATAAGAAGGTTGCATTGCGGCATACCTTGTCTTCGACAACCACCTGCGCATCCTACATGCTTCCCTATCAGAAGAATGATAGCCTTCGTCAGGGCTGCAAAATTCTCATTCAGGCAGAACCTCATTCCACCATTGACCCATTGGTGCACATGCTGCGCTATCTTGACGCACGCGATTCCACTTTCTTGCACCATCCTGCTCTTTGGGTCACAAGCACTGGAATTATCCCAACTCGCTCGTGGTTCCTTCGGCGATTGCACCATTTCGGTGGATCAGCATTTTCAGGACATTCCATGCGCGCAGGAGGTGCTACAGCACTCGCGGCAGCTGGTATGTCTCTCGATCTGATTCAAGCCTCCGGGCGATGGTCATCCGATGAGTTTCACAAGTACATCCGTCTGCATCCTTTCGTTTTGCAGGCACTAATGCACGGCACAGCACCAGCGCCTTAAAAAGCGGCACATTTCACAACACGCAGTCTCCATTTTCATCTCGCAGTCTTCAAATTTTTCTATTCAACTCCTTCTTGCACTTCATCATACTTCTCGACGACTTCTCTCAGCCTCGGTACAATCTCGCATGCTCAGCACGTCTCCACATATGAACCGACACAAAAAAAAAACAACATATATTTAAAAAAAAAAAAAAAAACATTAGCCCTTTAGCATTTCTCTAGCTCTTTCTTCTTCCTTTCTCTCGCTGCGATCTCCGAGCTCTCTCGTCTCGTCTCTCGTCTCTTCATTCCATGTATTCAGCGACTCCGACTGCAATAAAATTGTGACCGAGTCCCCCGTGCATGAAGCTGGGGGACTCCGCTTGCCCTAAACCATCGTGACCTCCCATCTAAGCGTAGATTGATTCATTATTTATACAAGGGTAATTGGGCGAACGTGCTCCTCAGCAGTTCTTCCTTCGGGCTCTCCCGAACATTACTCTTGTTTGTGAGCCTGACTCACTGCCTCCTTGGCGGATGCCCCGTGCGTCACTTGGCATGTCTTACATGCCTTGTTTGCAATCCTCATTGCGCCACCTCCTTTAGTGGAGCTATCAGTCTATGCCTAGCGAGGCGGAGTGCAGAGGTTCCTAACCTCTTCTCACTCGTACTTTTCGTCTCGCTAGGTACGCTGTTGGTTTTACTAACATTATCGTATTCTCACTCGTACTTTTCATGTCTGTAGCAATCCTCCTTTTGCTCACTATATTTATATCATCGAAAATCCTTTCTCATGTCTGAAGATGTCGGAACCACACAAACTATGTCCTCCAACCCTCCCTCAGAGCAGCGTCATGAGTTTGACCAGTCCTCGGTCGATAAATGCCTCAAACTCGTTGACGATTTCGGCAAAGGGCTTATCACGAAAGGAGAAGCCCTTCTTGAAGTTCAGACCATCTTACATTCCGCCATTAGTGAATCTTCCACCCTCTCCCAAATTGATTTCAAGCCCGGATTCTCCCACTACCTTGACCTCCTTGATCGCGCCGCAAAAGAATCCGCGGAAAATCGGGACGATGATGTCGACAATGTTGGAGAAGGACGTGAGGATTCCCGAGAGCAAAGTGAACAACCCAGTCAACTCTCGGTCGAAAAGGAAAGGATGTTGGGACGGAGATTGCACAGACGAGCCAGATCTGAAGAGGAAGAGAGTGACAGCTCCGGCGACGAGCATGAATATGTGCTCAGGGGGAAAAGGAGGAAACTCACTTCTGACCGAGTCCAGTACTACCCGTGGCTCGACCCTGATCGATACCGTCATGTCTCAAGTAAGCGCGGAGAAGAACTCACTCTCGAATGCTATGAAGAGTGGACGGAGGATACAAAGTATTACAGGGGACAAGTTACTGCTACGCCGGGATGTCCCAGCTTCCCGTTGACACAATGGACCCTCCTTCTCGAGGGACGCGCTCCCGACCTCGAGAAGGTCCTCTCCGGTCATTACTCTACCTCCATCGATCCCAAACAAACTCAGTCACTCGGAAAGGGGTTTGAAATTACCATCTCGCAACCCTCTACCACCCATAAGGTCAAAACATATGGGGACTGGAGTATCGCCACTGATTTGTGGATCGAGGCACTTACCTTTATTATGCCGTGGAAAGAATCAGAGCTCCGGGGATACAAACGTTACCTCTCCGGTTTCTTCATCGACGTCCATTACGCCCTTCATTCCCGAATCATTGACTTTGACAAGGCATGCCGCCTCAAAGTCGAAGGTCAGAAATACTTGCGTTTCGACTCCATCACCAAATTCCGACGGCTTGAGATCACCCATCTCTCTTCCCTCGGAATGGTCGCTTACGCCGAGCTCAATCACCTCGCTTCGTCCTCAGCTGATAAGGGAGAAGGGAAGGGATCTGGATTCGCTAAGAAAGGACGAGGGGACTCTTCGGGGAAAGGTGAACCATGTCATAACTGGAACCGAGGATCCTGTGAGAAGTCCACCGCTGATTGTATGCGATTCCACGTCTGTAGCCAATGTCGAGGAGGTCACCGCAGAGGCGACTGCCCTTTGGCAAAGGCGACTAAATGAAACCATTGCCCACGGGCAACGGTTTAGGCGTCGTATGGTTTGGGGAGATGAAGCTAAAACTCTTAGTGGAACTGCCCTATGGACTGAATCGGCTGAACCTCTACCACGACCTCCGCCCAGAGAGTTTCAGAACGATGCTGCCCTTAACACCATCTCTCTTCATCCTCATCTCTTTTGGGTCTCAACTCCAATTGATGTGGATCGGTTTGAGTCTCTTCTCACCCTTGCGCATCACCCTAACCCATCCTTCGTCCACTCAGTCTGCCTTGGTCTCAGAGAGGGCTTCTGGCCATGGGCGGATACACAAGTCGGAGTTTATCCAACTACCTGGGAGGTTCCAACGCCCACGCCCTCTGCACAACTCGAACGCGAATTCATTCGCGCTCAGATCTCCAAGGAAGAAGCGGTGGGGAGATACTCATCTAGTTTCGGACCGGACCTCCTCCCTGGGATGTATAGCATGCCGATACATGCAGTCCCAAAGGAAGGAGGTAAACATCGCCTGGTTACGAATCACAGTGCTGGTGAATTCTCTCTAAACTCGATGATCGCTAAGGAAGATATAGCGGGGGTTACCTTGGATAATGTGCAAGATCTTGGGGATGCCATACGAGAATACCGTCGACTACATCCTAACGACGAGTTACAGATCTGGAAAGCAGATGTATCTGAGGCTTACCGACATATGCCTATGCATCCGTTATGGCAGATCAAACAAATTGTATCCTTCGAAGGTGAAAGACGGGTTGACCGTGCTAACATCTTCGGAGGTCGCGCTTCCCAACGAATCTTTCACGCTTTCATGTCCTTAGTCATATGGCTCGCAGTTTTCGTTCGGCTTATTCAAGCCTTCATTTATGTCGATGACTCTTTCTCCTTCGCCAAAACTAGTGACATGGCCTACTATGAGAAGTATCGAAAGATGCTTCCCTCCGAGATGGTCACACTACTCCTTCTGTGGGATGAACTGGGCATTCCGCATGAAGAGAGAAAGCAAGTGTTCGGTTCCCCACTTCCGGTCATTGGATTCGAAGTCGATCTGAACGCTATGAAAATCTCCCTCAAGGACGACTCAAAGAGGACCTTGGTTAGGGAGTTGAGAGAATTCGCGAGATACAAGAGCAAATGGTCGCTTAGGGACTTCGAACATATTGCGGGATCCCTTAACTGGGCACTTAACGTCTGTCCCTTACTCCGACCAGGCCTTTCTGCCGTCTACGCGAAGATTAAAGGCAAATCCAATGCCAGAGGTATGCTGTGGATTAACCGAAGTGTCGTCGAAGAGTTGCTATGGGCTGCTTTTCATCTTGAGCGATCTGATGGGGTATTCTTATTCAAGTCAATCTCATGGCAGCTCAATTCATTAACTTCTGACACTCTTCGGGTATTCTGTGATGCCTCAGGTACTGGTATGGGATTTTGGTATCCCAGCCTTAACCTCGGCTTCCAATCCCCTCTTCCTGATCGTTCTCCGGTTAACGACATCTTTTTCACTGAGGCGCTTTGCGTTACGTCGGCGATTCACGACGCTGTTACACGTCTTCCGGCCGATGGACGTCTCGCGGTCTACACTGATAGTTTAAACACTGTCTACATGTTTAACTCCTTGTCGGGGGGACAGGGCTACAATCGCCTCCTCATGGATGCGGTAGAAACTATCCTTGTCTTTGGTGTTGACTTTCGTGTTTTTCACATCTCAGGTAGTGAAAATATTGTCGCTGACCACCTTTCTCGATGGCGAGCTTATGATGCGGAATTGAGCTCACCGGGTCTTAGAATTATGCCGTTTCAACCCCCTCGATATGCGTTGGGGGCTGCCAAAAAATGATTACCTCGACTGTTGAGGCCAGGCAACCTTCTAGGGATGCTTGGCCTATGGATCGTCTCATTCATGAGAGATCTATTAACCTTGGCCTCGCACTCGATCGGTCGACCAATCAGACCTACTCTTCGGCTCTTAATTCTTACGTCACGTTTTGTGACTTACATCATCTCTCTCTTGACCCCACGCCCGACACGCTCTCTCTCTTCGTCACGTATATGTCGGCTCACATCAACCCATGCTCCGTGGACAATTATCTCTCCGGGATATCGAGTGTCCTTGAAGAATATTACCCGCATGTCCGTCAAAGTAGGAAATCGTGTTTGGTTTCACGTACTCTCAAGGGCGCCAAACGTCGTTTCGGTGTACCTATACGCCGAATGCTTCCACTTTCGCGTAATGACTTAGCGAATGCTCAAAGCGCCCTTTCCAGTACGTTATCTCATGATGATCACCTCTTTCTCGCCATCCTCTTTGACGGCTTCTATGGTCTACTGCGTTTGGGAGAGTTAGTATGGCCAAATAATCGTCGGCTCCAATCCATCGACAAAGTCACTCTTCGCACATCCGTTGTGGTGACGCCTTCCTACCATTCCTTCGTCCTTCCACGACACAAATCCGACTCTCAGTTTGAAGGGAGTACCATCGTGGTTCAGCGCGCAGAGTCCGCTGACCCGCATGGGACCTTTACTTCTTACCTAGCCTCGCGGGATCACCTTTTCCCATTCAACAGTTTTCTTTGGTTGCGCGGTGACAGGTCTATCCCCACTCGCTCCTGGTTTATAGGGCGGCTGCGGTCTCAATTCCCTAATACCATCTCGGGTCACTCTTTGAGGGCCGGGGGAGCCACCTCCCTCGCTGCTTCGGGAGTACCTTTTGATCGGATACAGGCGATGGGGCGGTGGTCTAGTGATGCGTTTTGCATCTATGTCCGCAAAAATCCAGCGCTTCTCCATGCGCTTGTCTTTAATGGTCGCTCGATTCATGACTCTGGGGGTCCTTTCGGTTCAATTTAATTTAAGTCTTCTTTTATTTTCTCTTACTTACATCTACTTATTTGTATCTAACCTTTCCCTCCCTCCCTCCCTCAATTGCTGGTGTTATAGCACTTGTTTTAGGTACGGCTGCATGTTTGGGTCTGCTTGTACCCTGAATCCATTGGGGACCCCTTGCCCTCGCAACGGGGTCCTCGTATTGGGGTCTGCTTGTACTCTGAATCCATTGGGGACCCCTTGCCCTCGCAACGGGGTCCTCGTATTGCTGGCTTAATTCTCCTCGTCTGCGTCCTCACGAGACTCGAGTGAGAACAATTAGTGTTAGTTCGGCTGAGGTGCTTAACTGTTCCGAGACTAACATTGAAACATCCCGAATTTTGAAATTCAAAAACGTTGGAGAGTGTCGTCGCCTCGTCGCAATGCCGCTTTCTGCAGACCAGGTCACCACAAAATCACGGAGTTTGAAAAGCTACACTCTATTATCTATTATCTGAAATGTTTTTTTAGACTCCGACACATTCCGGAAAGTCATCACTTGCATAACAGTATGTTTGAACTCGGTTTGAACGTAACTTTGGGTTTGATCATGGGGCTGCAACGTTGCA